>CANYCX012508664.1:0-14349 GCA_948193385.1 Breynia disticha f. nivosa | reverse complement strand
ACACTATATTCCATATCACACAATTGAGACACACTTAGGAGGTTATGCTTAAGACCATCAACCATGAGAACATTATCAATGGTTGGTAAAGGTTCCTTACCCACTTTACCAATACCAATGATTCTACCTTTATTATTGTCTCCAAAAGTCATATATCCATGTTCCTTAGGTTTGATGTCCACAAACAAGGTCTTATCTCCACTCATGTGCCTTGAGCATCCACTATCCAGATATCATGTACTAGGTGGAGCCTTCACTCTCCTTGACACCTACAAAAGAAACAATTTTCCTCTTCATTGGTACCCAAGCCAACTTGGGTCCTTTAGTATTAGTCATATGAACCATATTTGGTACCATGGTTCCTTTTACAACCCAAATCCTTCTCACTTTCAAGCATTGTCTCATGCTAGAGCAAGTATATGTACTATGTCTAAATTTTAAGCATCTATCACAAGTAGGTATGATACCCTTTTCATTTTCAATCTTACTTGCTTTTACAAATTTAGTCATTAAGGATTAATTCTTGTTATATGAATCACAACCAAGTCCATTTCTAGATATAGAGTATCTTCGCAATGAGAGTATTTCTTCAAATTTCTCCTCACCACTAGTGAATTTACTTACCACATGTGAAAATTCATCTTTAAGCCTCTTAATTTCATTGGTAAGTTCCATTTCTCTAACTAAGCAAGTATCATGCAAGACATCTTTATGTTCAACTTCATTTGTTCCATTTAGTTTTCCACTCAAGTCATCAATTTCAAGCAAAATTTTCTTGTTGTCTTGCTATAACCTCTTGTTCATCTTAAGCACATTTTCAAAATCATATTGTAATTTTATATAGGCATTATGCAAGTCACTCTCAATAAAATCATCATCATCATCACTCAATTCAATAGAAAAGTTAGAAGGTAGCTCATCCTCATCATCATTAAAGTGGTGACTTTTGGCCATAAGAGCTAGATTTGTCTCTTCATTTCCATGCTCTTCCCTTTCATCATCACTCCAACTAGCAATGAAGGACTCCTTCTTCTTTCCTTTGTCATACTTTTCATTCACTTGATGTTTTGATGATGATCCAACCTTACATTCCTTAGCATATTTCCCTTTCTTGTTCATTTGAAACAACTTCCATCATTAGAATTGTTCCTCTTGTCATCATCACCACTTCTCCTCTTGTCATTATTGTACTTCATTCTCCTATATCCACCTCTTAGCTCTTTCCTTTTAGAATTCATCAAATTCTTGAATTTCCTTAGGTTTCTAGCATAAATAGCTATTTTCTGATCCTCCTCTTCATCTTTAAGAATATCACCATCACTTTCTTCATACAAAGGTTGACAAGCCTTCATAGTAATATTCTTCATCTTTGGTTTTGATCTTCCACCTCTAGCCTTCAAAATAATCTTATAGTTGATCAAAGACCTAACCAAAGCATTGAATCCCAATGTATTGAGATCCTTTGATTCCATAATAGCGGTGACTTGAGAATCCCACTCCTTAGGTAGTGACCTAAGAATTTTCTTCACTTGTTCACTATGATTCATATATTTTCCCAAACTACTCAATCCATTCATAATCTTACCAAATTGATCAAGCCAGGTGTTGATTGATTCTCCATCCTTTATGGTGAACATATCATACTTATGAAGCAACATATTACTCTTGGTTTCCCTTACTTGATTAGTCCCTTCATAAGTCACTCTTAGTCTATCCCACATATCTTTGGCACTAGTGCAAGAACCCATTCGATTTTTCCCTTCAGTGGATAGAGCACAACGTATAAGCTTCATTGCTTTAGCATTGATGTAGACTTTGTCCCAATTCATCACTATAGTCTAGTTCGTCCTTCAAATCACCATTGTCATTTCTTGGAACATAAGGACCATGAATGATGACTTTCCAATACTTGATCCCTTCACACATGATGTGTATCTTCATGTGGTTCTTCCAAGATGAGTAGTTAATATCATTGAAGAGAGGAGGGCAGTTTGGATTCACACCAAAATTAAAAAAGTTTCCAAAATTTCCTTGTGTCATTCTTGGATCTTCTACTCAAGGATGTTAAGCCTTCAAAGATGAGCTCCAAGATCTGATACCAATTGTAGGGTCCAAGTAACCTCTAGAAAGGGGGGATTGAATAGAGGTTAGGAGAATGGTTGAAATTTCTATCTTTTTACAAGTAAAAACGTTGATGAAAGAATCGAACAATGAGACATAAGATTTAGAGTGGTTCGGTGAGCAACACCTACTCCACTACCTAAGCTCCCACTTAGGATTTTCAACAATCCACTATGTATTTCTTGTTACACTTGATTTTCGGCTCAAGAGGTCTTATACAATCTGATTTCCAACTCAAATCAAACCTCACACACTATACTAGTTTACTCTAGAAGACTCTTCTAGATAGAATAGAAGAAACACCAAGAACACAAGTAGAAAATGAGAGCTCAAGCTTGAAAGACAAACATGAATGCTTTAGAATGCTTGTGTTAATCTTTCTCTTCTCTCCTTGCTTCTATTTATATGTCCTCTTGTGTTTTTGCCCGTTGTACTTTGTCATGGATCACTTTATGTTACTTTTTTGAAGTCAACTCGTGCCCACTATCAGCCTGTCTAGTCGACTGGTTTATAGTGTACTTGAGTATTTGAACCTTCCAGTCGACTGGTATACAGTCCAGTCCACTAGCTTGCCCTTCAGTGGTTTCCAAAATTCAAAAACCCCGACCTCTAGTTGACTGGTCTTAATCCCAATCGACTAGTCTGCCCTGCAATACACATTATTCAACTGAAAAACACATAAGTCAACTTACCTGCACTTGAATTCAAATTTGAAATCTCCAAAAAGTTGTCCTCTGATCTTCCCACGTCATTCTGAAGATTTTTGTTCTGTTTTGGCGACAGAGGTCAGAACCAGTCGACTGGTTTGAGGCTGTGGTCTCCAAACTAGCCGTTGCTAACCTCCTTGTAGGTTTTCTAGCACTTCAGTCGACTGAGCTTCATACCAGTCGACTGGTACCACGCAGATTTCCCTTACTCGACTGCTTTTCTCTTTACGCAAATATCTTTTTACTTAGAATTTGTCACCAACATTTAGCTTCTCAAATTTCACCCTTTACCATACAAACTACATTCATTAAATTCACAAAGTTTTCAATCATATCAAAACTTATAGCGGATTTGCATTGTTAACCACCTTTGGTCCAACAAAAATGTGATGGGGGTTGATCTTCCTTGTCCCCCAAAGTCGCATCATCACCATGATTTGTAGCTTCACTCAAGGCATCTTCTTTCTCACGAAGTGACTCAAACGGAGCTTGTTTACAACGACTTCATCCTTTTGTTGAGGGTCATGCACCGTAGATTCTTTGGACATGGATTCGTCGTCTTCAACTTGTGGGAACCCATCAATCTCTTCTTTAGTTTTTTCCTCCTCTATTGAAACAATTATGACTGGTGGATTCTGCGCATTGATTTCTCGCATTTTAGAGGCATAATCTTTCCTTTCTTTCTCAAATTGGTCCATTATTTTTTGCATATCCTACTCAAACTTTTTGAGTATTTTTGGTATCCTCTACATGTTCGTCAATACTGCTAGGGTCCTACAGAGCGTGCCAAATTGTTTATGCCTTTTTGGATTTTTGGAAAAAACTGAATGCCCCTTCGAAAAGGATGATTGCGCAAGCGTGCTACGAAATTATAATGTTTCTAAAATAAGGAAAAATTAAAGCAAGTGATTAGAAATAAAATAATGCGCTCGTAATTCTAACTTCATATTCAAACGATTGTTGCAAAATAATAAAGGGGGCGACTTTATCACTCCAAAGAACCTTGACTCAATGATGACAAAGCAAATTGCCAATAGTAAAATTAAAAAACATGAAGTAAATAGGCATAAACATTGAAATAAACGTCTGGATATTGTAATAAAAGTGACAAAAAGTAAGCAAAATTGCTAGAAATCAGAAACAATGACAGAAAAATAAAAAGATTGTCGAAAACAGAAGAAGACAGAAATTCTGGCCAGGGGCAGAAGACTTTTTCCAGGGACGAATTGCAGAAAACGTAGGAGGCCTGAAAACGTGAACTATAAGTCGAAAGCTGAAACAGAGCTAGTGTCAGTAGAAAATAGGGTCAGTGACGTAGAACACGGCCAGAGGAAGAAGACTTTTTTCTAATGACAGGAGGCTGGTAATATAGATCAGAGATTGGAGAAGTAAACTGTAAAATATGAGTTGAATCGAAATGAAAAAAGGTAAGGGTAATAGTGGTTTGGTTGAAGGAAAAAAGAAATCTGTCAAGGAAAAACCCAGTGGCAGTAGCTATTTTACATTGTTGATAAGTTTTTTAGGGTTGTGTTTTGGTTGAAAATGTGTGTCATCCCTGGCGTTTCTCTCCATATTTATAAGCATATTCATACATGCTAATAAATCATATATGCCTTTGATTGATATCTTTGAAATCAAATGTTCTCCAATCAAATATTCTTTAATCAAATATTCTCCAAAATTTGATTTGTTTCCTTTTTTGACACCTTGTTTTGTGCAGTATTTTCCTGTCTTATTTACTGAAATTGGTCAAAAATCTGCACCGATAATTGACATTATCCGATTAATTCGGCCCACGGGCCAGAATTAATTTTGGCATAAACAGATACATTAGAAGCTACCTCGCGTCATTCTCATAGTTTATTAAGGGGATTTCTATAAAAACATTAGGCCTAAAATTTGAAATTTATTCTTGATATATTTGGAAGTTATTAAGAAAGTTAGTAGGTGTTTTTATAAAAAAACATGAGAAATTTATTTTAAAAAAAGTGGTAGATTTAAAAATGAATTCAAAACATATATAACATGACAAAAATATCATATTCATATAATTATCCCTTTATGAAGTCCACTACAAGACCAAAAAAATTGAATTTAAAAGGCTTAGCCTCACTTTAAGTCCACTAGGGGCCCAAAAAGATTTTAATTGAAAAGGCTTAACCTCATTTTAAGACTTTTAAGCACACTAAGGGCTCACAAAGATTTGAATTAAAACACTTAATGAAAATTATTGAAAAATCTGTAGTGGAGCAACATGTAAAAGTCAGTTCCACCGCCATACCATCATGTCAGCACATCAAACCAGAATAGTAACTCTTTCTTTTTCGTTTACATAATTTTTTGTATATCTTTCAATCTTTATGATTACGATCCAATAGTCCACAATGAATGGAGCTTCTCATGCTTGTTCCCCTCATTTTTTTATATCTTGCTTGTTCTGAAAATGAAAGTGATGGAGGAAGTGACATTGGAATGGAGGTGAATGTGGGGTGTGAGGAGTTTTTGAAAATGGGAATTAGGCTTGCTGTAAATTATGAAATCAAGATGGATAATAATGGGAAGGATGTTTTGAAGGAGGAGAATTGAAGAAGGATGAGTTGGACTCTGATGGTTCCAAGTACTTCTAGTTTTGGTATGAAAAATAGAGTGTGATGGTGGTGGTGACGGTGACGTGAGTGCGGTGACAGTTAGGGTTTCTAAAATGTGTGATGCTGCACATAAAGAATTGACAATAAGTAGACAATATGTTGGCAATTGTTTAAGTGATATGAACACTGAATTAACAACTAAAAAGATTACTGTTGAATTTTGCGACTTTGTTGATAATTGTAGATGATGTTTTTTTGTTTAATAATGAGTTCTTAAGTATTTTTCTTTTGAATTTTGTGATTTTTATCAACTTGTTGTTCACTTTTTGCCAACTTTGTCAACTAGATGTTTACTTATAGTCAACTAATTGTCTACTTTATTATTAACTTGTTGATAAAAATTGACAACATATTGACAACATGTCTACTGTTTGTCAACTTGTTGTCAATTAATTATCAATAATTTTATTGTCAACTATTGTCCACTAATGGTATGCTATATAATATAGCATTTAAGGAAGAAATATATAGAGTGTTCACGTATATGGAATTAGTTTCAAAAGCTAGCATATAAGAAGATCTGGTATGTTTAATGTTAGCATATATGTCCTTTGTCTAAAATTAAATTAATGAACCATTATATCTAGGTCTAGGTTTCTTTAAAAAAATGACCAGTCAATCAAATTATTGTCCAAAACAACAATATACAGACTATATGCCCAAAATTTTCACCATAAATAAACTAATAGATTCATCAGACAATGAAATTAATTTATTGTAATAAAAAATACATTTACATTTGTTTTAATATAGATTAAATCAAAATTGAATTTCTATTAATATAGATTTGGCTCATCCTTCTTAATATGATGCAGACACATGAGATATACTTGTATCCCCTACAATACAATTTGGTTCAAAGGCAAAAACTTCCAAATATAGTCTTTTTGAACATTTAAATCTCTTCATTACTCAAATAAGTAATTGTAACATTAATAGCATCACAGTACAAATAATACGAGACTCTAGATCCATATTGTAATTTTTCAGGCACAAGAAAATCCTAAAAAAAAGAGTTGAAAACACACTATTATAAAAACATTGTGGCATAATGTGACATATTACGAAATAAAAAGTTCATCTTCCATAATATGAAATCATTGAAAAAACTAAAAATTTGAAATCAACATATTCATAATGTGACATCATGTGACATAATATGACAAAATTATTGAAACTACTAGAAATTTGACAATCAATATGTTCCATAATATAGTAGAATCACCGAAACAACTAAAAATATGACTATTAACATGATCCGTAATGTGGCGTCATATGGCATAATGTGGCAAAATCATTGAAACAACTAAAAAATTTGACAATCAACATGTTCCATAATGTGACATCATGTAGCATAATGTGAAAAATCATTAAAAAGACTAAAATTAACTTAAAAATCCACAACAAAATTACAAAAGATGAAACACAATCAAAACATGAACTAAGTTTATTTTTGTTAAAAAGTTTTAAGATAATTATTTTACAAATCTAAATTGTCTACAAGTCATATATTTTTTATTTTGAAAAGAAAAATGTACATTCCTATTCATATGCATTCATTATATAATTTTTAACAACTAAAATGTTCAAACAATTATATATAAGTCATATTCGTTCATTATAGGCCATATATGTTCATAGTTAATGATCATATCCACATGAAAAAAATCATGATATATACCCCAAATAACCCACTTGCTAAAAATCAGGACATTCAAACGAATTGATCTACAAAAAATAATTTTTTATAGTGTCTTTTATTGTTTATATATGTTTATAACTAAAAATCATATTTAGTTGCTAAAAATCAAGACATACAACCCAAATAAAAAACTAATTCACTTACTAAAAATCAGAAGATTCAAACGACATGATCTATAAAAAGATCAAATTTTTATAATGCTCATTATTGTTCACATATGTTTATAACTATTGATTATATCTACTTGTTGAAAATTAAGATATAGAGAAAAATAGGAAACTAACTTACTTGCTAAAAATCAGGAGATTCAAACAGCAAAATTTATAAAACCGAACAGATATGTAAATGTGTCTAGATTTGCATTTTTTAAGATGAAAATAAGCATTAATGCATGATAAAAACTACTTATTTACATTTTAACACGTGTAAACATAAATAGACATTTTTAAAAAGTCAAAAATAAAATTTAATAGTATATATAATTATCTGATAGTAGCTTTGAAAGAATAACAAAAAGAATAATTTTATTGTAATTTAATAATAAAACATCCTAGGTAATTAACCCTTTAATCTAATGGTGATGCTTTTTTATTCACATAAGGAGAGTTTTTCTTTCTAAATAAAAAGATGACTTTAAAAATTAAAGTTATAATAGTACTATGTGAATGATTGTTTGTTATAACCTTTCTTGCCTAAACCATTTAGGTGTGATTAGAGGGAGAAACATGATAGCCCATGAATTCACAGCACATAGCACTTCAGTGATTTGATCTGACGTGTAGACATGGTTTATAATAATTAGCGATGTGGTAGCAATTCAACATTAAACCACGATGAGTTAGAAAACCTTAGTCCAAAACCCCTTAACTTCAATTTTGTTGGTGTTCTTGAAACAACTCATGTGCCTGCAAAAGCTCATTCCACTTGGCATTCATATAAAAACACTCTGTTATTCAAAGAGTTTCTTCTTTAAATGCAACAATCTCTTCTTGAAGAATAGCAAAGTGAAAAACATCATGTTGAGAAAAATGTTTAGAAAGATCAAGCCAAAACTCTTGCAATGTCTATCTAAAGAATACTATGACCAATTGACCTAATGTGCTACGATCCCACGCGAAAAATAACAGATCAGAAATTATTGGTTTAACAATATTTCCATCAACAAATCCTTGTTAATTCTTCATTTTTAATGCCATTAGCATTGATCTACTCCAAGAACGGTAATTAGATTATGTTAAAATCATTATAACTAACTGTAACGTCGGATTCTCTTTAGAATGTATATAATACAGACTGAATATTTGTTCTTCAATGCGTATGATAGAATTAATTACTTGGCATTTAACTGATTTATAGAAATCGAGAAGAAGAAGAATAGAATCTTGGAAGAAGATGAGATGAAAATTGAAAAGACATTAAGATAGAAAAGAAAAGAGTTGAGAGAAGATAGATTTGAGAAGATTAGAAAAGAGAAAAAAAAAACTATATATGCTAGCCACTCTCATAAAATTTTCAGAAAAAAAATTAAAAACCCATGAATAACATTATAGACAAAAAATAATTGAATGTAAGTGGACATCATTATTTTTCTGTTCATAAATATGTACTATTTTTTATTAATTTTGACCCAAAAACAATATTCTGCGCCCACCACTGCTCATGCAATGAGCATCTTCAAGACCATTTTCAGAATGTTCAGGTGCATCATTTTGGCTGCTTGTGCTCCATTTACGTTCGGTTCCCTTTGAAATCCTCTCAAACCTACGTTGTAATGAAACTCTAGTTCCGGTATTGTCTCACCAATTTCTAGTATCGCCACAGTTAAATCGTAACCTCACCTGCCTGGAAAACAAAACATTCAAGTTTTCAAGTCGTTGTGGGAGATTCAAAGTTTCAAGTAGTTTTTCAAGAAATTTAAGATGACAGACGAAAAAAAATTTGATTGCAGTTTATATGGCAGAAGAAAGGATTTATGTTCACAAAAAAATAAATAAAAGGAAAACAATAAAAAATATCCAGATTTTTTCAGAAACATTTCTAGATTCACTTTTTTTATATCAGAAATAAACCAAATTTAACAAAATTTACATAAATTCAAAAATAGGATGCAAGCGAAACCATGAACCCTAAACCATTCGACTTCATTCAACCCTAACATCTACTGCAACTTCTTGAGTGTTCCCCCGAAATAAAGCATGACATGAGTTTGACATTTGGATAGGTTGGCGGCATTTGCAAACATCCAAATATGAATCGTAAGTACCCAAAAGAGAACCTGACTTGCATACAGAATAAACATTTGAAACTTCTTGTAAAACACAGACTCGGTAAAATTAATGCGACCTACAGCAATAACTCAAAAATCCTGCGACTGATTGCTGAAGTCAGATGCGTGTCATGATTCAGTTTCATTCTGCATCCACCAAGTGGGTCTTACCTGGTAATCTCTGGACAATAATTGTCCAACGCTGAAAAAATCTCTCAAGACTGATAATTACAAGAGAGAACAAGCTACCTCTTGACTCTTAGCAAGTTTGTACCATAGTCTATGTTGTGCACCATAAATTAGTTCTTTAATGGAGAGAGATGACAACAAAATAATCGGAACAACGAGCTTTGAACTGTAGCGGTACGACTCATGTAAAAAATTCAATATCAGAAGGACGAATTGGAGCAATAGTAAAGCAATCAACACGCAGAAGGTAAAACTGAGCACAAGAAATAGAAAAGAGAAATGGAATCTTCAAGCAAAGTCCAGAAACGAATCTGTTGCTCAACTGAAAAGCAAAATAAAGAAGAATGATTAGAACATAAGCCCTCTTAAGAGACTTATTTTTTAAAACAGAATGAAGACTCAACATCTATAGCTGTGAATAAATTTACTACGGTGGAATCCTCTCCAAAAAGTTTTCTGGACAAGAAGTGGTGAACAAACTGATACAATCACAAGGAGAAAAAATGTAAAGATCCGCAAGAGGAAGGAATTGCTTAACATAAAATTGGAATTTCTCGTCAAGTTTTCTTTTAAGAAACACATCTTATGAAGATTTGTTGCCTTCCACATTTTATATTAGCTTCTAATTACTTCTCAGTTATTAGGTCAACAGATATATCGATAGCATCATTTGAGATCAGACCAAAAATTATTAATCGATTGCGTCCTAGGAGGAAGAGTTCCTAGAAATTAAATTAATGGTCCATGAACTTCAGAAAATCTGCAATAAAAAGCCAAAAATAACAGGTTAATTCATTTTAATCTAATTCATTGTTTTGCTTCTAACTTCTTATGGCTACACACAATAATTCCACGCATAAAATTAGATAAATGAATGAGCCAACTAAAACTAGCTTGACAGAATTAATTAATAAAGACAGTAGTCTTAAACCCCATAATATGTTCTTACACCAAAAAATTAGAAAACATTTAGCAGCAAAATCAGAAGCATGAATAAATATTCTCTTCATTTAATCATATATAAGAACAGTCTCTTTCATTTTTTTCTGTGGGTCGAAAAATATTACAAAATACTTGTTTAACTTTTGTTTTTGTACATTTTATTGTACTAATCGATCTTGAACATGATAATAAAATGAAAATTATATACCAAGGTTAAATCTATAGAAATTCAAAAGAAAAACAAAAAAAAACCTGTTCTTACATCAGTAAAAAAGTGAAAAAGAGTAATTGAAAAAGGGAGTGGCCAAGATATCTAACGAAGTACAGACATACCTTCTGTAACCAGGTGTGAATGTGATGACAGTACATCATAAAATAAAGAAAACACCTGAGAAAAGTTAACCAGAAAAAAACACACAACCCATCATCATTTCCATTAAAACTAAAGTCTTCAAACATATACTGACCCGCAAGTTGGAATACAATAGCACTAAACGCTAACTTCCTCACCTTAATGTTGGAGACATGTAACAGTGATTATTGGCTGCTGAAAAAAAAAGAAAAATAAAAGAAGAAGCCATTTATTGCCGCTGCAGCATCATCAAGATTCTCAAATCAAAGGGCCTTTTTTGTTGATGGTGGTTGTTCAGTGACAGGAACCATCGAAAAAGCCATATCAGTAAAAAGTTTTTGTTCGTGAATCTTGATGATGCTCCATCCGCAAACAATGGCTGGTGTGTTGTTCTTGCTTTAGATCTTGACGAGTCATGTAAACTTTGGTAATCATCTCCATCAAAAAGATAAATGAATCGGGTTTCTTTTTCCCTTTTTCACCAAAACCCTAACCCTAATTTGGAGAAAGTGAAGAAAAGAGAAAAAAACATAAAAAAAAGCTATCGAAGCATTCATTTTGTTAACAACTACTAAAGCTAGAAGAAAGAGAGGAAGCGTAGATACATATCTTCGAAGGAAAGAAGAGAAACGAAAGAGAACTGTTGGGTAAGGAAGGGGGGTGGAGGGTATATATAGAGGGAAAAGGGGTGGGCAAGTGTGGAATGAGAGTAGTGTGAATAAGGAATACGAGAAGGAAGGGATTGGTTGGTGAGAAGAGATCTGTCAGTTGTGGTTTGAGAGAGAAATGTGGTGTGGTGGTACCATTCTACAGTTACACATCGTAATCTTAGCAACCCAATCTGCCTAAATCTTTAAACCACACTGACCATTTTCAGTTGCCATCTTATAATTACCCCAAAGAAGAAACTTATGCCTTAATTGAATTTCCTATGTAACCAGTGACCTGCTGGATATGGATTGCGTCTTTAACAAGCATTTTGGTTTTGAAGTTTTAAGTGAAGGAGGTGGAGGAGTGGCTGGAATTGACAGGGCCTGACTTGACCCCCTAAATTTCGAGAGAGAGAGAGAGAGAAGTTAGTGTGGGAAAAGGTGCTTAGGGTTTGAGGTTGCTTGTTTGGTTACCACTTTAACCATATATGAGTCCTATGATGCTTTTCTTATGTGGGTGCCTATGTTTATTGCCTTTTATGCTTCTTTTTTGTGTTTTAGTCCAACTCTTCCTTAGTTCAACTTGCAAAATTTTTCAGGTTCTTTCTATTTTGAAAAAAAAAATTGATGAGAAGAGTATATGTTTTGCTAAATAATTAATTTTAGTTTTTACGACTAGCTTCTCTTTAATCTGCGAGATCATATGTTGATTTTTAGTACGCACCTTATAGTGTATTTGGCAAAATTAAGAATAAAGGTAAAAGTTTATAAAGTAGAGTAGAGTAAGGTAATGTAATGTTTTGTGTCATTTAAAATATTATATTTTTTAGAAAGAAGGTAAAGTAAAGCGTTTTTTGAGATTTTTTAAAACCTTCGAAACCCTTACCTAGAAACTTTTTTTACAAACAAGGTTTTTAAAAAACTTACTTTACAAAACCTCTATTAATCTCCACAACCTCGCATCCAAACACACTGTTAGTGCTTGGCAAACTGAAGTTATCATTGTTTAGAAGCACGGTAAGAAAGACTTTTATACAGTCATGTCAGGATAAAGGATCCTTCAAGAACAAAATATGGAGACGGTGAGCAAGACTGAAAGGAGGTTCTCAAGAAAACTTTGGCGCCAAAATCTACCTCCAAAGGTTCTAAATTTTGTTTGGCGAGCAGCTAAAAATTGCCTTCCTACCTTAGAACGGATACGAAGCCGTGTGATTGAAGCCGATGTGCCTATCCATGTTCTAGGAGAGAGCTTGAGACTAGTCTTAATGTCTTTTTTCATTGTGAGTGAATAAGAGAGGTTTGGAGTCAGTCGGGTCTTGGGATTGTCCACCCCACTTATAACAATCTTTTCTATGGTTGCAAGACATGATCATCAATAAGGAGGATTCGTACATTGAAATGTTTTTAGTGATCTTATGGAGCAGTTGGTTTGCACGAAATGATGTTGTATGGAAGTCAACAAATGCAGAACCAAATTCTATTATCCATGTAGCTCGATCGGTCCTACATCAGTGGCAACACACAAAACTCACACCTACCCAACACCTGAGCACCTCGACAGTTTCTACAACAGCGAGATGTTGTGCCCTTATGACCCCTTTCTTAAAATTGAACACTGATGTCTCAATTTTCAAGGATGAACAACTATTTGGGTTTGGTTTTGTGTTCCAAAATTCTAATGCTCAAGTTCTTCAATGTTGTGCTTGGTCCATTATAGGTGTGCATGATCCAGCTGTGTCAGGTTATATGCATAAGAAAAACATTATTTTGGATTAAAAGAAACAGTTATTCTCATATTATAGTTGAAACAAATTGCCAACAAGTTGTAAATGCTTTTAAATAATGCTAGTCCTTTTCTCTAGTTTTTATTTGATTATTTCTGACTGTTTAGTTTTGAGAGAAATATTAAATGTTTATGTTGATTTTGTATCGCGGTCTGCAAACTCTGTTGCTCATGCTTTAGCTTAAACATCAAGTACTATGTCAGATAATGTGTTTTGGGGGAATTCTTTTTCAACTATTATTTTAATAGCAATTGTTGTATATCAATGATAATGAGGTAATTTAATTTCAAAAAAAATATTTACGGCTAATTTGTGCAAATTTTGATTTTTTTCGTCTCTTAAGTCTTATGTATTATCTTTTCTTTTGTAAGTGTGATCTTATGTATGCGTTGATTAAATTGTTTTCATTTTCATTATATATATATTTATAGCGATGCAAATTTGAAATAAGAATGTTAAAGATAGAGTTTCTTTTACTGATTAAAAAATCACTAAATCACTCAAATTGCCCAAATCAGATCAAAATTTAAGTTAACCACTAGCAGTAGATATGTTGGTGATTATATTTAAAGATTTAAAAGAAGTCATCAATAATGGTTTGATTAATGATTTTGATTTTTTTAAAATTCAATTTTAACCAAAAGACCCATCATTCACCAATCTTAAACAAAAGTTAAATATTACTAACAATGGAGCTATTAGCATGATTCTCAGAGATCACTCTGGTGGCTTCCAAAGTGCAGCTATTAAAGCATATGAATATTTAAAAGACCCAGCCATGTTGGAAGTACTTGCTATAAGAGAAGCCTTAAGTTGGACAAAAAAGAAAAAGCTCTCACAGGTTATTATAGAATCTGATTGCCAAGTAGCCGTAAATCATATAAACGGGAATGAGTTTTTCTCTTCTAATTATGGTTTACTGATTTTAGATTGTAAAGACATTCTGTCAACTCTCGTGGATGTACGAGTTGTTTATTTAAGGCGATCT
>CANYCX012508246.1:0-12411 GCA_948193385.1 Breynia disticha f. nivosa | reverse complement strand
AAGGCTTATAGAATCTTGTTCTATATTCAAAACCTAACAAAACCCTACAAAATGTACATAAAACACATCAATTTACAACATTGGATTAGACATTTTACCTTAATCCCGAAACTCTTTGACCAAGAGAGAAAAGATGACGATTGGAGGTCGGAATGTGGTTTAATCTTGTGTAGATTTGTTGGTTTGATGTAGGTTTACTGATAGGAATGCTTAGAAATGGTTGAGGAATTGTTTTGGAAGTGTTTTGGTAGGTAGATGGGTGTTATGAACCGTTTGAAGGAAGTCTCGAACATTTAATGACATGTACTGCCCCTCGATAACGTTCATTACGGGTTAAATAACGTTCATTATGCAAACTGCAGGTTTTCCTGATTTCCAGCATGAGTAACGTTCATTACTCCCAGGCTAATGAACAATACCAATGATAAGGTTCATTACTCAGGATGGTAATGAACGTTAACAAGGCCCAGTCTGCACTACTTAGTCATTTTCGACTCTTTTTGATTCCCGATACGCGCACACTCCTATATACACGTTCTCCAACCTGAATAATCATCTTTTCAACTAAAGCAACATTCATTGACATCGATTTTAGCATCATTCATACTTATTCACATAATTAAACTCATTATCTTAAATATTCGAAATTCTTAACATCTTTTCTCGATGTAGGCTAGACGAATTTCTGGGGCGTTACACGTGTGGCCTCAACTGTCTCGAGGTATATGCAATCACTTTGCCATTCTACATCAACACACCTCCTAAACCCATCCCAGAAGCATTAGTGTAGATGACGTACTCTCCATCCTCTAACGGCAAAGTCATCACCGGAGCCTCAGTCAACCTCCGCTTAATTGCTCGAACATTTATCATTCCACTCAAACTTGGCATTCTTTTTTAACAAACTAGTCAGCGGCCTTGCCAGAATTGAAAAATCCTGGATATATCATCGATAGTACCCTGCTAAGCCTAGAAAACTCCGTATTTTAGTCACATTCTTCGGAGATTTCCATTCTTCCACAGCTTTAATCTTTGAGGGATCAGTTTTCACGCCAAATTTAGAGATGACATGTCCTAGAAATGCGACTTCCTTTAGCCAAAATTTGCATTTAGAAAATTTAGCATACATTTGCCTATCCCACAATACTTATAATGGTACCTGCAAATGCTTTTCATGCTCATCTAGGCTTCTAGAGTAGATCTGAATGTCATTAATAAAGACAACCACAAAGGTATCCAGATAAGATTGGAAAATTTTGTTCATCAGGGACATGAATGCGACTGGAGCATTAGTCAACCCAAATGGCATCACCGTGAACTCAAAGTGGCCATATTGGGACCTAAATGTTGTCTTCGGCACTGACTTTTCCTGCACCCTCAGCTGCCAGTACCCCAACCTTAGGTAGATTTTTTAGAAAATTACCGCGACTTTCAATTGATCCAGAAGATCATCAATTCGAGGTAACAGATATTTATTCTTAATCATCACCTGATTCAGCTGACGGTAGTCAATGCATAGCCTCATAATACCATCCTTCTTCTTGACAAATAATACAAGCGCTCCCCACGGGGAAATACTGGGCCAGATAAAACCCTTATCAAGTAGTTCCTACAACTTCTTCCTCAATTCTTTTAACTCAGCTGGCTCCATTCGATAGGGTGCTATCGAGATTGGTGTTGTCCCAGGTACGGTTTCAATCTCAAAGTCTACCTCCCTACTAGGAGGTAATCTGGGAAAATCCTCTAGAAATACATCTAGATATTCACATACCACTAGAACATCAGACACCCCCACACTGGGTCTCATGGTATCCACCACACTAGCTAGGTATGCCTCACATCCATCTTTTATCAAGCTTACGGCCTGTACAGCGGATATCAAATAGGAGGGTATCACTCTCCTATCCGCTACAAACAACACTTCCTTTCGTCCCTCCACATCTATGGACACCTCTTTTGAAAAGCAATCTCTCATAGCCATGTGTTTTGCAAGCCAATCCATTCCCAAAATTAGCCCAAAATTCTCCAAACAAATCACCACCAAATCCTCCTAAAACTCACGGTCACATATTACATGGTCGTAATAATATAATCTAAAGTCTCTACCCCTACTTTAAATTTTAATACATGGTCGTAATCCATAAATGAACACGATTATAAACAGTACCGGAGATAAAATTCGGGTCATCCACAGCATCTCCACGAGATATAGCATAAACTCTGGCCTGGGATGCTACTGAGGCTAGTAACTGGTTAATTTTGGAGCCTCTGGCATGTGATCCTGCCCTCCCAGACTGGGTACCTCATCCTCTGTTTCCACTAACACGGGTTCGATTCTCTCCCACACTGCTCTGAGGATGTTGAGCTTTCAACTCATCATATCTCTTCTTATAGTAATCTTGCTCCCGATGCCCTAGCCTCTGACAATAATAACAGATGAGGCTTGCTCTTTTTCGGCCATAAAACCTTTGGTCACTTCGGACCCTTGAGCACTGGAACTTATTGCCCCAACAGAAATTCCTTCTTGCTTTGCCTTTTTGGGCTCAGGAGGCTTCTCCTCCCCCAAAGTTTTCTCCGCTCTCAATGCAGCAGTAAGAAAAGCTGAATTGCTAACAGGTTGTATGGCCAGCAGCAGACGAATCTCTCTTTAAGCCCATCTCAAACTTGTCCCTTTTAGTCTCATCAGTCGCTACCTCTTTTGGTGTGTATCTAGAGAGACGAGTGAAATTTACTTAGTAATCAACCACAGAGAGATCTCTCTGCTCCAGCTTAAGAAACTCTGCGTTCTTCTCTCTTTTGTACATTGATGGAGTGTACTTCTCAGTAAAAACGGCCTAAAAATCCTCCCACGTCATGGTCAGTGTTTCATTCGAGCTTCCGAGGACTATATCCCACCAATTCACTGTCTTCCCATCAAACAATGAGGTCACATATTGTACCTTCTGCACAGAAGTGAAACTCATCCTCCTCAAAATCCTCTCTATGTCCCTCAACCAATCTTCAGCGACGGAGGGATCAGTAGTACCAGAGAAAGGTTTTCCTCCAAGCTTTCTAATCTGCTCATAGTTCCAATCGATTTCCAATCTCTGAGCTCGAGGTAGTTGCTCCCTCACAGTCGCACCTATAAGATATAAGAGTTGTTAGATAGCTTGAGGTTGAGCTTGTGCTTGTGCTTGAGGGTTAGAAGGCGTTTGCTCACTTGCATGAGGAGCATTTACATTTCCTTGCACCGACTCGAAAGAATCAGCGACTGCGTGTGTAATTTCTCCTTGTCCCTCATCCATTTCTAAATCATGTTAAAAATGAAAATCAGAAAAACAGGAAAAAGAACTCCATTTGAAAATCATGAAGAACAATGTACATTTCAAAATCCAGCATGCATGCCATTGAAATTATATTTTAGAAACTGACTTTGGAAAACCCTTAACTTCAGGAACCAAGGCATTACAAACCTAGGCTCTGATACCACAAATTGTGACCCCCAAATTTGACTGTCACCCATTATTGTTGTGTTAATTCCTTTAAGGTGATAATCGGATTTGGACATCATATGGTTGTTAAATAGAAGATTTGAAATTCGATTGTAAACCTTTATCACACACACAATTAAATATAGATACATAACATATAAATATCTTTCATTACTAAATAGAAATTTACAAAAAATTTACAAAATTGATTTAGGGTTATATAGGAAAAGGAACCCGGTAGACTCCATTTCTAACATAACCCTACAACATGAATGTTTGTCACACAATTTCCAAATACAAGACTTTAACAGTCAGGACAGAGAAAACCCTAGTGCATAGCCCACCTCAATTTCTTCGATCCACAATCTGAGTCGGAGCGTCCAAAAGCTTTACACCTTCTCGTACCAAAATGTACCTTCAATTCCCTGCCCACACGACAAATATAAAACACCATGAGTCGCGAGACCCAATAAGCAACACTTACCGACATGGACAACCATCCACAATTTATTTATTCACACTCAAATCAATTCACATTGTAAGTAAAATCTTAGTTAAATTTCTATTATTATATCCATATCTCATAAGATCACATATACACTCAAAACATTTAAACTATGGAATTTTTTAACCAAAAAACAAGCAGCACTCAGAGATCCACACGATCTCAGCCTGGACTACGCGTTGTGGTATGGAAGTACGCGTGGTCGCTACCACTGCGCTTAGTCTGGGTGCAAACAAATGCGTGGTTGGCTACAAAGTATGCGTGGATCCCGGATTCCCTGGCAACAACTCAAAACCATACCATACCTTTACAAGACTCATTCATTCCTTCAAACTTTAACATCACAACAACAAAACCACCTTAATTCATCGCACAAACATGTTTCAACACTTATCAAATCACCATCAAACATGTCAAATTATCCAACGTGGCTTATTCCACCACAATCAACCTTTAATTTCATACAAAATTCATAAATCTCCCTCTACATAACAATTCATCATAGGTTCATTTCAACTTCAACATATATGAGTATAATAATGTGAAAGTATGGCCTATAATGCAAACTTATATGATCATTCATAAATTTTTCAATTTGGTTTTAATTTACGCCCTTTTTTGGCCAACAAGTTGACAAACGGGACATTCGGCCAAGAGTTTTGGTTATAAGAATTGGATATCCACATTTATGCCCTGTTTTGGCCTTATTATCGTCCTGTTTTGGCCTGGCACATTCGCACACACGTCTGTGTATCAATTATTCTACCACTGTGCCCGGTATAGCATGTTTTATATACTACCCCAATATTGTGCACTAAGCACCAAATATTGCACACTAGGTGTCATAACCACTCCCTCATCAGTTTTTTTGTTCACAAAGAGCCTTTATTCACTCATTAAATATGCTCACTAAGAGCCCAAATGCATGAATACTACATGTGTTAACCATGTCACCAATCATGCAATTAACACATCCACATACCATACTTTACAATTCAAGGTTGAGTTCACTCATCCATGATCATATCAAATCAACATTTCAATTCATATACATCAATATTGGAACCAAATGTACCAGTATGTACATGCTCAGCTCAACAGCACTCAAACGACATACCCTCGTAAACAATAGGTATTCACATCCAAGGCACTTATCATATATCATCATACATTCCAAACTTACACATTAACAACCTAACATAATATACTCACAACCAATCTCAACATCAAACCAAACCACAAACATATCAACCAGATTGTTCATAAACATATTGCACACAAGGATGGTTGCATTCGTGTTACTTATTAATGCTCTACACCAACCCTTTACCTAACTTATTCGTTCCCTAATTCCATTCTCTCTCATCAATTAATACCCAATAAAATTGACTATAAAAAAAACCTCAATAGGGCACGAAAAATCTTACCTAAGCAACAGAACTCAGAACAGAAACTCAGGTTAGAAAACTCAAACTCGTCACTTTGATAGGCCGAATTTCTATCACTGATTTTGGATACTTAATTCACGAATTAACACCCAAAATAGTTACTAATGGATAGTACACATATTAAGCTTTCCAACGAGCCTTTATTTGCCCAAATCGGAGCTTATAAGAAAGATATATTACTTCGGAAAATTGGGTTAGAAACAAAAACGGGATTTTGAGAATTTCACACAAGAAATCTTACCGAATTCTGATCACCGACTGATTCTGAAACTCCTAAGATTCCGTGAGACTCAATGATGGTTAAGGTTTTTCAGCTTTGTAACGGTAGTTTGAAAGAGAGAGACGTGAGTGAGGAATGATAGAGAGAGAGAGGAACAAAGATACATATATATATATAGGATTCAATTTTTAATAATTTTGCCCTTTTTAACCTTCTGCTTAACTCTCGTCTTTTCCGCTCATCTAAACAACCCCGATTATGATTTCTTCTAACTTATTAATTATTTCTAACTAATTCTCGTATCCTCCACTGATTTAATTATTTTAAAATTCGCAAAAAATTTATGGTTAGTTTCTTACATGCATTATTTAAAATCTCGTTTAATGAAATTTTAGGTCGTTATAGTTTGGTATTATCTTAGGGATGGATTGGATATTTAGAAATCGGGCTATGGTCAACTGCTATTTGAAAGAAGTTGTGATTATGGTCGATGGCAAGAAACGAGTATTGTTAGTAGGCGAGAGGAAGACTATTCCTTCTTGCCTGATTTTAGTTATGATTGCTGCGAGGTTGATTAGAGAGGGTTATGATGCCTATCTTACTTCAGTGATTGATCTGAATCAACCTAAGTTAGAGGTACGGGATGTGGAGATAGTTTGTGAGTTTCCTCAAGTATTTTCGGACGAGTTACCTGGATTGCCACCACAGCGAGGGGCTGATTTTAGGATTGAGATGATACCGGACACAGCACCAGTATCTATTGCACCTTACAGGATGACAACTATTGAGTTATAGGAATTAAAACGATAGTTGGAGGAGTTATTAGAGAAAGGGTTCATACGACCTAACATATCACCTTGGGGAGCACCAGTGTTGTTTGTGCAGAAGAAAGATGGTAGTATGTTATTGTGTATCGAGTATCGTCAGCTGAATAAGGTAATAGTGAAGAATAAGTATATGTTGCCATAGATAGATGATTTGGTTGATCAGCTGCGAGGAGCTACAATGTTTTCTAATATTGACTTGAGTTCAGATTATTGGCAGTTGAGATTTGAGGATAGTTTGATTGAGAAGACAGCTTTCAGGACTCGATACGGGCATTTCGAGTTCACTGTTATGTCATTCGGGTTGACGAATGCACCAGCTATATTTATGGCACTGATGAATAAGGTATTTCAATCTTATTTAGATCAGTTTGTGGTTGTGCTTATTGATGATATTCTGGCGTATTTGAGAGACAGGGAGGAGTACAGGCGACATTTGAGGATTGTGCTAGATTTGCTGAAAGAAAAAGAGTTGTATGCTAAGTTCAGCAAGTGCGAGTTCTGAATGTTTGAGGTTATCTTTCTAGGACATGTGATTTCAGCAGAGGGAGTAAAACTGGATCCTAGTAAGATAAAAGGAGTTCAAGAGTAGGAAGCTCCAAAGAACGTATCTGAGGAACGTAGTTTTTTGGGTCTAGTAGGTTATTATCACCGTTTTATCGAGGATTTTTCGAGGACAGCTAGACCTATGACATATTTGTTGAGAAAGAATGTTCCATTTGTCTGGAATGACAACTGTGAAGCGAGTTTCCAGGAACTAAAGAAGAGGTTAGTTGAAGCTCCAATTTTGATGTTCCTTCTCAGGGAGGTGGTTTTGTTGTGTATATAGATGCATCTGGAGCGGGGTTAGGTGGAGTATTTATGCAGCATGGCAGAGTTATTGCATATACTTCACAACAGTTGAGACCACATGAGACTAACTACCTGACACACGATCTGGAGTTAGCTACGATCATTCATGCTTTGAAGGTTTGGCATCATTATGTATACAGGGAGACTTTTCAGACATTAACTAATCATAAGAGTCTCAAATATGTTATGACACAGCGAGAGCTGAACCTTCGAAAGAGGCCTTGGATAGAGTTGTTGAAAGATTATGACTATACGATTGAGTACCATCCTAGAAAGGCAAATGTTGTAGCTAATGTCTTGAGCAGGAAAGAAAAAGGGGATGATGATTTAGTTACTTATAGAGTATAGTCATTGTTTTCTTTACAAGAGTTACGAGTGCCATTGAATTTGATTCAGGATCAAATGTTAGCTAACATTAGAGTTCGTCCGCAGATGTGAGAGTTGATTGCTGAGCGATAGAAAGAAGATGAACATCTGATGCTGATTAAAAAGAAAGTTGAGCGGGGAAAAGTACCTACTTTACACCAACTTGATGATAGTGGTATCTTGTACTATCGAGATAAACTGTGTATTCCAGATATTTTAGAGTTGAAGAACAAGCTGATGATAGAAGCTCATTCTTCTCCTTTATTAGTTCATCTTAACAGTACAAAAATGTATCGAGATATGTAAGAGTTGTATTGATGGGTACATATGAAGAAGGATATAGCTGAATTTGTTGCAAGATGTCTCCAATGTCAGTAGATTAAAGCAGAACATCAAGGTCTAGCAGGAAAATTGAGACCACTTGATATTCCTGAATGGAAATGGGAGAAGATCACCATGAATTTTATTATTGGTTTACTGAGGACGTTTCAACGTCACGATGCTATCTGTCTTATTGTTGACAGACTGATGAAATCAGCTCACTTTTTAGCTATCCGACAGGATGATACGTTGGATAGACTTGTAGGATTATATGTTGCTAAGATTGTCAGGTTACATGGTGTTCATATTTCTATTGTGTCTAATCGTGATCCTAGGTTTACATCGTGATTCTGGCAGAGTCGCCAGGATGCAATGGGTACTCGTTTGAGGTTTAGTACGGCTTTCCATCTGCAGATAGATGGTCAGTCTAATAGGACGATTTAGACAGTAGAGGATATGTTTCGTGCTTTTATTTTAGAGTTTGGTGGCAGTTGGGATGATCATTTACCTTTAGTTGAGTTTGCATGCAATAACATTTATCATTCTAGTATTGGGATGGCACCATATGAGGCTTTATACGGGAGACGGTGCAGGAGTCCAGTATATTTAGATATTAAGGGTTTCCGACAGATTAAGGGACCAGAGTTGGTTCAGCAAACCCTGGATAAAGTGAATGTTGTGAAAGATGTATGCAAGTAGCTCAGGATCGTTAGAAGAGCTATTATGAAAGACATCATCGAGAGATAGAGTATCCTGTCGGAGATCGAGTTTTATTGCGAGTTTCACCCTAGAAAGGTGTTATTCGATTTTGTAGACGTGGGAAATTGAGTCCTAGGTATATCGAACCGTATGAGATTATTAAGAGAGTAGGACCACTGGTATATAGACTGAGGTTACCAACAGAGTTGTCCCGATTACATGATGTGTTTCATGTTTCTATATTGAGACAGTACCGATCTGATCCTAGTCATGCATTGAGTGCTCCAGAGTTAGAGATATCTAAGGAGTTGACTCACGAGGAGGAGCCTGTTGAGATTTTAGACCGATAGGTGAGACGATTACGGAATCATATGATTCTAATTGTTTTGGTAAAGTGGAGTTTTCATTCACCCAAAAGAAGCTGCTTGGGAGGTGGAGTCAGATATGAGACGATAATATCCATATCTGTTTGATGATTCTACATCAGAGTATTGAGGTACATTCTGATGTTAGAGCTTGCTATTGACTGTATGAATAGTATTTTGATTGATGTCTTGAAGTGTCAGTACGTTAGAAAGAAAAGTAAGTTAGTTTGACTTAGTAATTCCTTGATTGGAAAATTTTGGGGACGAAATTTTTTAAGTGGGGGAGAATTGTAACATCCTGAGAATTTTCGTCTTAAAATGATGAAAATTAAATGATTAAACATAAGAAGATAAAGGCTGATCAAAGGTTGATAGAATATTGATGTGAAGACCAAGAAAAAGGAGAAAAATGCAGAAAATTGGTCAGGAATGGCCTTGGAAACAGCCAGAAGCCGTTCCACAAGCCGTTCCCATATAAATTTGGATGCCAGAAGGAGTGAACGGCCACCAAAACGTCGAGAGCTCGTTCTAGAGGTCGTTTGGATGGCCAGAGTTGGTATTTAAACGACTTAAAACCCTTAAAACGAGCTAAAAACCTATGCTTTACCTCTGAAACATTCTCTCAACGCCTCACCATCATAATAAAGCTTCCTAATCATAAATTTGTCCTACAAACATCAAATTCTTGCTAGAAATCATCCTAAGTTCTTCAGGTAAGTTTGTCTAAAGGTCTAAGTAAGGTTTATACTTTGATTATGATGATTTGGTTGGACATACATGGAAGTTTTGCTGCTAGAATTTATACATCAAAGTGCAAAAACCATGAATTGAAGTCATGTATATGCTAAGATAGAAATTAAGAAGAAGGATGGATAAAGAAGAGTGGAAAACAAAAGGTTGATTTAGGGTTTACAAAGGGTTTGCTGAAATTTGTTAGAATAAGTGAATGAAGGTTTAGATTTATGATTGGATGGTTCTAAGTTAGAATTAATGTGAAAAATATTAATTAATAACCTGTATATACGTAATTTCGTACAGGAGGATCCGTAAGACGATCGACCGGAGGTTGATTCCGTGTTGATATTGCTGATTTTTGCTTAACGAGGTAAGTGTTCTTACGCTTACTAAATTGATTCGTAAAATCTTGTCTTTAGACTTATGTATATGTAAAAATAGTTGGCCTATGATGTTGTGTTTGACATTGCTAGATATAGATGAATCGAATTGAAAATGGTATGTTTAAGGTTATATGCCTTAATGGATGAATAGATAATTTTAAACTGATTATGAGCAAACTTATGTTTTCTTTGCTTGGATATATGATTGATGTAATCTTTCATATGTAATCTTTTCATTAATCATCATCACATATAACATATATAATTATCAATATAAACTATAACAATGTGAGTTAAATTACTCGCCAGTTTAACTGAAATACTCAGAGTTCTCTCGACCATAATCCTTGTATTGTTGTCATATTGTTATCTTATATTTAAACAACAATAATACACTATAAGTCACAAAATGACTCAATGTGATGCATGAAATGCAAAACATTCTCCTTTTTATCCTTGAACCTAAAGTATTACCAATTTCGACCTAATTTCTTAAGTTTTTCTTTAAAATTATAAAATCATACTATACTCTTCTTTTAGGTCTCTTGCATATTTTTCTTATTGAGAAAACATCTTAAAATCTATTACTATATCAAAATTTTCTTGTATTCTCTTTATAATTTTAACAATAATTCTTACAAAACCATGAATTTCAATTCATTCTTTAATTTCCAAATTCTATCCTCTTCTATTATTTCTTTCATTTCTCTTTAATACAACCCATATTTTCCATTCATCCTTCTTTTAACAATTCACTAACATTCTAAAGTTTCCAACCATATAAATTTCATGTCATTTAGTTCATGATAAAGAAAGAATAAATTCATTTATTTTAGGGTTTCTAAATTTTCCTCTATTCTATTCAGAAATCTTTCTAGATTTTTTATTCACAACATACAAAAGATTTTCATCCCCTTCCACTTGCATAAATTCATCAACACACTATGCTTTCTACTATAATTTTCTCTACATCAATTTCTCATAGCAATAATTTATAAAAAAAATCATGAAACTTATAACTAGAAATCTAAAATTTCAATGATTCTTACTTAAATTATCCAAGCTTCTATTTCCTTTACTTTTCTTAATCAATTTACTCTTCGTTTTGTTGAATTAAGGTTAAAGGTTGTCCTTGAGGTTTTTGCTGGTTTTTTATAATGTTTGGAAGGTAGTTTGTTGTGATTTCAAGAAAGTGACATGTCCTACCTTTTTATAAAGCAATTATGTGAACCTCATTTTAAAATCCTGATTTCCCTGATAAACATTATATTTTAAAGGAATGATACGAAATGAAATCTAAAAACAGAGGAGAGAGAAAATATAAAAGATATATACACTCTTTTTTATAAAATCTCGGCCCAAAACATTCGTAACATAAAAGGTTTTACAGCGGAAACATAATAAGTTTGAAAACATTTCAAACGAAAATTCTGCGTATATATACAAATGTACACCATCTGTACAAATCCAAAATATCAAAATGAACCTCTACCATGCTCTCTCATCATTTTTTACATCATCTCCCAGAACGGAACATATGCAAGATCTTACGGAGGTATAGGTATAGCAGTTTGTGTTGTTGGATGTGTCGTAGGTTGCTCTGGAGGTACTGGGGCTGAACCCTATCCCTCAACTGAATCTCTGGACACTACAGTGTGATCAGGAGATACGTCGTCTATCGGCTCCATCTGTTATCAAAATCAAGTTCAAAATCATTTCAGATTTTCAAATCACAAATCAAATTTTCAAGATCACAAAGCATGATAATTTTTGGCACAATCAAGCATAGAATTTAATCCCTACTCTGATACCACTAAATGTGAACCTCATTTTAAAATCCTGATTTCCCTGATAAACATTATATCTTAAAGAAATGATAAAAAATCAAATCTAAAAACAAAGGAAAAAGAAAATATAAAAGATATATACATTCTATTTTATAAAATCTCGGCCCAAAACATTCGTAACATAAAAGATTTCACAGCGGAAACATAATAAGTTTGAAAACATTTCAAACTAAAATTCTGAGTATATATACAAATGTACAACATCTGTACAAATCCAAAATATCAAAATGAAAACTGGAGCTCGACCTTTGACGTAAGAGCGGAAAACACCGATCAGCTCTGTGGTCCAGTGACAGCAACTACCTACGATCTGCACAATCATTTAAAATAATATCGGGGTGAGTATAAACAATACTCAGTAAGTATTCTTAGCTTT
>CANYCX012508089.1:0-10199 GCA_948193385.1 Breynia disticha f. nivosa | reverse complement strand
GGCGGCGTGGTGGGTGGAGGCTTCAGCAGCTGAGCTTGCTATGCTAGGGTGGGTGGAGAAACGATGGATTAGGGATTTTGCTCATTTGTTGTGCCTAATTTCCTAAGGGATTTAAAAAAATTGGTTCATGCGGGTTAGTTGCAAACCGGCCGGGTCACTGGGTTACGGTTGGCCCGGCCGGTTCGACGGTTTTTTTCGGGTTTTTAGCATAAACGGTCCTTAGAAGAAACCCGATCCGGGTCACCGAATTTCTGGTCCGACCGGCCGGGTCGGGCCAAGTTTCAAAACACTGCTCAGCAGAACTCGAGGTTTATACACAAATAAAATGTGTAAATAATGATATTTAATTATTTATTTTGTAAAAAATATTTCAGATTATTATTAATTTTTTAATAAAATATAAAAGTTAATTTTAGAAAATAATAAATTAGTAAAAAAATGAGATATTTAATTTGTATTATAACTATTCTAAAGACCTGACACATGAAATTGAAAAGAGGCCTATCCAATTCAAAGTCAACACTGGGCCCTATAGGTTGTGCCCTGACCCATAAAAAATGGGATAATTACATGCACACGAATTTTTTATATATGTTATATATTTTTATTTTCTATTTTTCAAATTTAGCACATTTTAATAATTTAACTCCCCATGTTCTTTCACAAATACACCCACTAACCACTCAAATAACTTCCAAATTTGATAAAATTGAATTATTTTTATTATGACTAGTATTCATGTAAAAATCCCATAAAAAATTGAGCTCAAAAGAATACTCCAAAATTCAAAAGTATTATTTATTTTCTAATTTCACTACTAGAGTAACACAAGATATATCTTATTAAAATATAAGAACATTTCCAACGGCTTCTATAATATACTCTTTATTTTATCAATTTTTTATTAACTCTTTAATTAAATTTAATTTCTTAATAATTTATATTATACTAGACTCTTTAAATATTTTTTTATTCAATTTTATATTAACAAAAATTTAACAACTATCTATTATAAATCATTTTATATTAGTATCAAACTAACATAGTCTTTTACTGACATAAAAATTATACAGTTTTTATAAAAAATAATATATGTATTTTTTTATATTTCTAATTAGTATATTATGATATTAAGATTTAAAGAACAATGTGCAATCATCTCTATTTTTTCACAATTGATTTATCAAATTTATAAAAGTTATTCTGACTTTTTGTCTATATCCATCAAATACCACTCAACCACCTAACACAATACACCTAAATGCTACTCTCCCCATACAACCACATAAATTTAACATTAGAGTTTTTCTGTTCAATGAGATAAAATTTTATGATCATTTCGATTCAATAAAAATAAATCAAAATTTTTTATTTATTTAATAAAATACAATTTTAATTTTACGTAATGAGTATAGTTTCATTAAAATTAAAAAAAGACTTATTAAATCCTCTCTAAAAAGACCTCATATTAAAATTTACCAGTAGATATTTTTTCTGGCTCATGGCTGATGTAGAGATGTTATTAATGTTAAAAATGTAAAGATTATTTTTAATATTATTATAAAAGATAAAAAATTACCTATTTATAAAATAATATATTTGAAAATATTATATATTAATTTAAAACGGATACAATATTAGTTTAAACGGTATTTATTATATCGTATGCCTTCTTGGCAATAGACCGTAGCAATGAGGTTTTCTACTATACGCATTAGAGCATCCACAATATGAATTTATACCCCATGTGGATGGTTTAATGTCACATCACTCAAGAAAAAAAAATTCAAACATGAACCGATTGATGTTTGTGAAATGGTTAATATGTGACTCCATTAATTTTGTGGGGTTCATTTAAATAAGTTATGAGTAAAAAAATTATGTATTAAATTATAAATGATGTATAATGAATCTCAAAATAAAATTTAATGAAATGTTTATGAGTGTGAATGAAAAATTGAATAAATAAAAAATTTATGAAGTGCTAATGTCATATGGTCATAAACCTCTTGAAGAGGTTTATAAATATAGATGCTCTTAGCTTGGCGCAGACAATCTGATCCGACGGCGGATATGAGGTTGCTTCGTGACTAGTTTGTGTTCGGGGCGGTGCGGTGCGTTGAACTAAGAGATCTGCGATCCCATTAGTGCATTGTGCTGTCGGTGTGGCTATCAGCTTATTATTCATCAAATCATGTGCCATCTGCTCCATATACAGTAAGCCAACGGTTGAATAACTAAAGAAAGTTTTCTTTTTTTTTTTTGAACTATGATTTATCTTGGACACTGCATTTAAGTCGGACAGGACTACAAGAGCTAAAAAATTCTCCTAACCGAACAGTTGTGCACCCAAGACTCAAACTTAAGATCACTGATTAACTTAGAACAAACTTACACCAATTGAATTGTACTTAAAAAAATGTTACTTGTATCACTTCACTTTGACTAATCATTTCTTTATATCACACTACAACTTAATCTGTCACCAACTCAATAATTATATGACTAATGCCAAACTTGTGCCTTTTCAAATATGCTTTTCAATTATGGAATCTTATTGTTGAACTATCAATTCATATTACGTATGGATAATGATTAGCCTCCTCATTTATTCAATGATTTATTTCTTGGGGGGTAATGATTAAATCAACTTCAATAACACAAGCATAACACAGCTGAAGTGAAAAATACAGTGAAGACATCAGACGACAGGAAAACAATCAGACGACAAGAAAACAAAGTAGCATATAAAAATAGAAGGAATTACGAATTCCTTACCCAGCAAGCTTGAAGATGTTTTTGAATCTCCAAGGATTCTTCTTTTCAGAGCACTCAGGGAAGTAAATTCAGAGTTGCTATTCGTGGACTCATCGGAGTACGATTGGGACATTTATCGATCCTGGTCTCTACGTCGTCGCCATTGCCGTCTTTCATAGATGATATCTGCAAGTTGAAGGTAATCATTTTGACATTGTTTATCATCATCATGCACGCTAAATGTAATGTACTTGAATTACTTCTTCACTGTGGTGTCATACCTTGCCCTTTAACGCTAAATTTTCGTTTTCCAGCACTTTTCCCTGTAATAAGAATCTCTAGTCAGCAAGGTATCTCAATTGCTCCCAGTCAAAATTCTCTAATGCCAATAATTTTTTAAAATTCCTTTACAGATTGAGTCATCAGAAAAATTTCATAGTATTTTATATTCATATGCAATTGTTCCCGAGGTATTTACTGTAGTTTGATCTTCATTGGTACATCTTTGTTTCAAGTAATGCGGGATTCATACCTGTTTGCGGAGCTCATGTAAGTAATCCGACATCAGTTCTGCCTGCAAAATAAAATTGTGAGAAACCTTAGCTCAACCTGTTATGCAGGCTGTAGGCATCCATGAAATGCTTAACACTAAGGACCAGTGATGAGGTATACATAAAACATTGTTTCTTTTCCTTTAGTTTATTTAGCCAATTAGAGAATATAAAAAGTTTAGTTATGCGGATTGAAGCCCTATCAGTCAGTAGTTTTTTCCTCAGAAATATTTGCCCTTTCAGCTTCAATATGGTTGATAGGATAACATGTATACTCTGTATTAACTAAAGTCCAAGTGACACTGATGTATGAGCCAGCTATAACTAAGGCCTAGTGGTTGGTCAAGTACCTCTCATGGATAGATTACTCCCAAATTGATAGTAGAAGGGAAAGCCCAACTTATCTATTATACATTTTATTTCTTTTTATTTCATGTGGGACTCCATCAGAGTACACATGCACTTATGCAGGAGAAACTAACCTTTCTAGCCCTGACACAAGACAATGAATCAATGAATTGTCTCTCTAATTGAGTAAGTTCAGCCACACTATGCTGCTCACCATTGTGACCATCCGTGTCCCTGCAAGGACAAAAAGATATGCAGAAGTTCAGAATCTGATCCAAGCAAAAATAAGAAAGAGAAGTTATAGAATCTGCCTTTCAACGATTTGCAGGAGCTCTGAACATGACTTGGTACGCTCATGTTCTGCATGGGGCAGCTGCTGTATAGAGACGATTTGTAGAAGTAAGTCATGGAAATAACCGACAACTAGAACAACCAAATCTGAAAAGAAAAGAGAACTAGAGTAGACATAGCTGAAAACTAGAATACACATCGTTGAGACACAAAAAATATTAGAAGATAGACAAACTTTTAGAATAATTATACAAGTAGCTAACTGCGTTAAGTGATCAAGCAAGTGAAATAGCAGCTTACTTCAGTTCTGTCAACATTTATACCAGCTGCAGCTTTGCCTTTAATATGTCTCCAGTAATGCTCGATTATCCTGGTACTGAAGCAATAAAACTAGATCAGGAGATGCCCTATTTCTTGATTAATTTTATTTCACCAACAGAAATAGTACTTTTTTAAGGAGGTATTTCTCCCACAGATTCAGCCATGATAAACATAATACAGAAGATCGTAGTGTGTCTGGCCAATGATGTAGAAATTATTTTTAAAATATATGATGTAAAGAAAGTATATGAGAGGCAATGAGAACAATCCTAAGTTGTTTGCTTTCTTAGGATAATTTGCTAAGTTGTTGCAAAGCAAGAAAGTTGCGCCAACTAACCTATATAAATTAGTTGTTAATTCGTGTTAGATGTATTATAATTGTATCGTGTTATTTTCTATCAAATGTCATTATATGTGGCATCAACATTATGTGTTATCATGTAAAAAATTGACAGCTCTAAACCTGTATATCCCTCGACATAACATCTTCTTTACACATAAAGAACACAATATTCAAGATCATACTGTCAAGCTGACATTGCTGAAGTTTAATTCTTGAAATATGATAGAACTTATAGCAAATGCTTACAAGAAGCAATCAAACTATCCGAAATAGCGATAACAATTTTTGTTTCCAACAACATCATCATCAATTTCATTTAAAGAACATATAAAGGAAACAAATGATATATAGAAGCATTCATGCCATATCTATAGTAAGAATCAAATCTTTGACATGGAAGCGCCATTTCTTGTCGAAATTTATTATCTTATTCCTTCAACTACATCATGTTACTCAAAATAATCTCGCATTAAATAAGTTAGGTAGCGAGCTTGGTTTCTATGAAGATACAAGTAGAACAAGACTTATTCAATTACAGACTGACGATATGCTCATGCATTGGAGTACACTCTTTTAATTTTGACCTTGCATTGGTATGTTCTATAAGAAATATGGTCAAGGAAGTGTCGAAAAAAAGGAACCTATGACATGCCATACATTCGTAAGAAGTTGAAATTCCTTGCATTAAAATTCGATGATCTAGTCATGTAAATATGAAAAATAATACCAACTTTCCTCTCTTGGAGAGAGATTTGAGATTGTCTCTCCCCTCGCTTAAGTTATGGATTTGCTGCTCTACCATTATGGATTGTCAGCCTTAGCTAGGAGACAATGCCTTCTTATCTTCGTTGATGTATATCTGATAGTCTCACATGGAATAAAAATTGCTAAAGTGAACAATATATAAATGAGGTTATGATAGAGTCTCATATGAAAAAAAAAAAAAGAGAAATAAAATATACAATATATAAGGTGGACTCCCTTCCTACTATCAGCTAAGATTTTCATGAGAGTAATCAACCCATAAGAGATGCTTGATCAACTATTGAGCCTTGATTACAACTGACCCATGTGTGAGTGTCAATTGAACTTTGACTACCTAAAAGAAAGGTAAACCGCTATCCTACAATCGGCATAAGAGTAAGCCTCACCCAGCAAGACTCAGTTGCCGGGAGGATTATGGGCTCATGTGAAGGAGTCAGTTAGGCTTTACTTAAAAAAGAACGGCTAGACCTGATATCCTTGTGAATTCACTTATGTGTCAAGTAACTCTTATTGCCATAAGAGAGCTCATACCATTTTTTAATCAATATTAGTTTGTTTCTTCCCTTCCTTGGTACAAGGTTATATTTTTCTTCAATATCAAAAGTATATTTTTGTCTCCTCATATAGAATAAGTTCTATATTTTATGACCTGCTTTAGTCTTTTTTTCACATTGTCGTGTCGTGCTACAAATATTTGTGAAAAAGTTGTGACTTGTTCCAAAAACAATTCCCTATTATGTGGATCTTTCAAAATTCATTAAAATAACTAGATGTAAGGAACCTATGACATGCTATACATTCCTAATATGTTTAAATTCCTTTCACTACTACTCGATCTTTTTATCTCCGCCCTATAGTTGTGTAAATGTGAAAAATAAAACTAATTTTCCACTTGGAGAGAGGGATTTGAGATTGTCTCACCCTCTCTTAAGGTATGCATTTGCTACTCTACCATTATTGATTGCCAGCCTTAGCTAGCCGACAACGCCTTCTTATCTTCATTGATGTATATCTGATAGAGTTCCACATGGAATAAAAAGAGTTGAAGTGAACAATATATAGGTGAGGTTTTTTTCCTACTATCAGCCAATATTTTAATGTGAACGGCCGATTTATGAGAGTTGCTCGACCAACTGCTGAATCTTGGCTACAGATGGCTCATACGTGAATTTCAGTTGAGATTTAGTTAAAAGGGAGAGTTGGCCTGGTATTCTATCAATTCAATTGTGTGTAAAGTAACATTATTGTCACAAGAGAACTTATACCATTTTAGGATAAATTTTAGTTTGTTTATTACCTTCTTTAGTACAAGGTTTTGTTTTTTCTTCCATATCAAATGTATACTTTCATCTCCTCATATATAATAAGGTTTTGTTTTTTCCACTCTAAAGGCTCATAATTTACAAAAGATGTTGAATTTGGAACAAGTTTCTCCTTAAATTGGAAATATCAAAGAATTTGGTGCACAATTCAATAGTTTATTTTTTAAGAGGGGTATATGTTAGCAAACATATGTAACTATTATTTGAATTTGTAGCTTTGTGGAAATTCTTAGAATAAGGTTTGAGTTTGATTTATCACACTAATGAATTATGATTTATTCAAAGGAGTTAATTAACACTTTATTTTGATATAACAATTACATGAAATTCCATCCAAAACCAAAAAAAAAAAAAGATGTTTTTCAACATATTCAACAATCTATTTATGATGAATCCATAATCATGAAAATAGTCATTGTTTTCGAAAACATATTCATTGGCATAATATCAATGGACATTACTTGTCAGAACTTTCACAACTCTTCTGATCAAGCCCGTCCATTATGGCCTCTTTTATTCCATGACGTTTTTCAGAACCTCAAAACTTGCATGCAAACTTAGCATGCTATGTTCACTTTTAAAGTCGAACAACACGTGCATGAGAGACATTCGTCCTCTTAAGTAGCAATATTCATGGCCCATTGATTCCCCATCTTATCAATCTCTAAAGCAAAAATGATGGTTCAAACTACCCAGCTTGGAAATGAAGTTGCTAGCTAGTTGAAACTTGAAAGGATAAAGTTAATTCAAGCATAACTATGTGCATGTCAATCATCCTATAGTTGAAGCAAACTTAAAAAACAAAAGGTGCTTTATTGAGTTGACATCTGCGGTGTAATTAGTATAGTGGACAAGACAAATATTCACCGATCAGTTGTACACATATGGAAACATCAAACGGTTAAAAATGAGAAGTAAAGTGATAGAAATAGAATCAAATGCCACTAAGCAACTTCGAATCAGCTCCAAGTTGACACGTTAACAACGAGAACACATGCATTCATACTCTAATTAGCACAAACAAAAGACATTACAAATTTCGAAAAAAATGTCAAACAAAAAAGTAATATATTAAGTAATATGACTTGTAAATTCGTTTTAACCGTGTTGTAATTGTGTCAAACTATCTTTTATCAAATATAATTATTCACGACACAAGTATTACAAAACTGAATTTGTATTTGTATTGTGTCATAACAAATCGTGCTATCCTGTAAAAGCTCTATTAAGGAGCTAATTTTGACCAAATTAGGGTAAGAAGTAGCGAAAAAAGTAAGGATTCATGCCAGCAGAATCTACTTTGAATTTTCTATAAACTAAGCAACCAATAATTAATCAACAAACAGAACTGTAAATGAACCAAACACAAAAGGACGAATGCAGGTTCGATCTGAAAGTAATATATATTTTGCAGAAAGCAAACGTAAAAGATGAAAAAAAGGAAAGGCATGTATACCTATTGCCACTGTAGTAGTCAAAGAGCTTTCCACGAGCAGAGAAAACAATAAGAGCGATTTGAACGTCACAAAGAACAGAAAGCTCGCGAGCCTTCTTAATCAAACCGTTTCTCCTCTTAGAAAAAGCCACTTGTCGACTGCTTTTATCTTCGATTAGTTTCATCTCCAACTTTCTCCTCCCCATTTCCGATCTACTCAGCTAAATTCAGATTCCAAATTACAGCTAAGAGTGAAGTTAGCGCGGTGAGGGTTTGGGTAAGTTCAAGGTGGAGTCCCAGAACTAATACGTCTGCCCTTACGCCACGTGTCAACTATGTATAATATTATTACTTTGGGCAAAAACGAGTTTCCAGCGTGGAAGAGAGAGTGAGGCTTGTACGTACAGTACAAATCATGGACGTCGTTGATTCTATCAATCGATATGTGTACTTTTTTTAAAATATAAATAAGTAAATAAATTTATTTAAAAATTTATTTATTTTTTATTATATTAATTTTTTATTAAAATTATTAAAATAATTTATAAATAAATAAATAATAATTTAAATTAATATAATTATAATATATCATATCTCACTATATCGCACGGTCTAACTATTAATTCTAAATATCTTTGTTTTGTTAAGAGTGACAATTCGTATTGAAAGACCATAATTATATCAGTAATTTTTATAAATAAATATTATAAGAATTAAATTTTTATTATTCGCGTTATGTCTAATCGTATGTATATTACTTATGTTATAAGATTAGAAACTATAATATAAAATATATAACTTTTATTTTTATTATTTTTATATTACAAATAATTAATAGTAAAAATCTCACATTAGGTGGGTTTTTACGGTTGTAAAATTTATTTTAAAAAATCGACAATAAATGTCAAACAGCATGATTAATGATTTAACATACGATGTATATAAGGAAAAGGTATGTCATAACTATTTAGGATGTGTTTATTAATCTTGGGATACCCGGAATGAGATGAAAAATATTTATTTTAAAATTTCAGTCCTTTCAAAGTGTTTGTTAAATTCTATCGGAAACTGATTGCATATCTTGATCTTTCAAGGTATGGTTATCTTGAACATAAGTCAAGATAAACATTTCATGCTTAATCTTTTGTTTTTTTTACCCTATCTTCATCCCAGCAAAATTAACAAATACTTAAAAAAAAATTAAAATACATTCCAATTTTATTTCTATTTTTTTTATCTTAATTTTAAAAATATCTATTCTAATTTTATCTTCATTGTTTTAACAAACATGCACTTAACTTGTAGCTGTTTGCAATAAGAATCCAACTTTGCCACTCTGGCATTTAAGACACGTGTCACACTAAAGCGGCCTCATGACTAATGAGCTGTCCGCATAAGATATGATCGAGTCAAATAACCGTAAAAACTATCCTACTAAAATTTTATACTTTAAAAAATTCACTATCCGTATTTGTGTTGAAATAATTTTATACATTATTTGTCTAAAATTCTATTAAAATTATATACGAATATCCGTACCAGTTTTAACTAATCTCTTTAAAATGTAAAATTATAATCCTTACTTTATTTTATTTTATTCTAACTAATTTTATTATATATTTAACATAAGAAAAAATATGTCAAATATAGTCAGTTTTATTTTATATTTTATTCATTCTGTTTCAAAATAAATGTAATTTTAGTTTTAAAATTTTGTTTTAAAATAAATATAGTTATTTATTTTATCGTATTTATTTCTAAAATACTCTTATTTAAAATTTCAATTTTAATTATTTATTAATTTTATTCTCGGTTCTCTCAAAATCAAATATAATAGTATAATTATTTTCTAATTTATTAAAAATATTTTTTAATTTGTGTATTTGTTACTAAAATTATATTTATTTTGAAACGGAGGAAATAGCTAACAATCATCGATTAAATTAATTATTTTACATACTTAAGTGACGATATTAATGTCTTTGAAAAAAGGTAAGGAAGTTAATGATTTTTTTTCCTTGCCACCCTGGCACCCTATTGTGATGAAAAGGCCAAGAACAAAAAAA
>CANYCX012506038.1:0-13353 GCA_948193385.1 Breynia disticha f. nivosa | reverse complement strand
TAACAGATTACAAGCATTTCAGTCCATTAACAACATATAATTGTTACCATTTCAATAAATAAGCATTTGTCACATACAATCAACCATATAGAGGCACAATTGCCCAAGCAAGTGTCAAAAGTGCACTTACCTCGTAATCCGCATAATCGGTTCTCGGCTCAACCTCGCCCGAGTTTCGACCACTACCTCCTACACAAAACAAGTCATATTTTTCCTATTACACACATATCCAAACTAAATTCTATGTTCTAAATTAGAATTCTCAAGAATTCCCAACCTACTCAAACCCTAAAATCACAAAACTCCCACCATTCTTACAAAATTAAGCTACATTAACTTCCGTTAAGAACACTCATCAAACCCCACAAAACCCTATGTAAAACACTCATTTTTTTCATAAGAATTTTAAAAGAAAAATGAATGTACCTTGTTGAAATTCATTCGTAAATGCTAGAGTTCATCTATTTACGTTTCCTTGTGAAATCTATGAATTCTTAAGTGTGGGAGGCAACATTTTAGCTTTCATAAGGTCAGAAATGTGTTTAGAAAGGTTTGCAATGAGTGGGAATTGACTGAGATGATTTAGGGTTCAAATTTAATGTTTTCTCTCTCTTTTTTACTGAAAGAACACGTTTTATTTCGGTCTCCTGATGACCAGAATGGCGTCAAGAACAACCTCTAGTCGTTTCTGTGGCCGTTTTCATTTTAAGTCAGCACAATTCGTGCTGACCATAGGTGCAGAGCGGCCATGGGAACGGTTTCCATGGCCGTTCCTGGCCAAATTTCTGCCATTTTTCCACTTATTTTTCATAATATTTTCGGGCGTTACAACTTTGATTTTTGAATATAACAAACTAAAATGAAGACTGGATTTAAAACGAAGTTGCTTAAGGACTTAATAAAATTGATAAGAGAAATGAACACATTTTAAACAAAGATTAAAGAGAAATCTAGATGTCAACTTCTCCTAAGATTTCATATGCATTCAACCTAGTTATTTGATTTTCAAACACTGTTCGACTGTAGAAATTTCAAAATTATATTAATCCCTCTCTCGAGAAAATTAATATATAATCATAAGTTGGTTAGAATATATCTTTAAAGCTAAAACCCTAGTCTTGCATTAATGTTTATTAAATTTCTTTATTAGCTTTTACACTAATTTAGAAGAATTATGTAATTCAATCTCTAAAAGAACATGCAATCCTTTTCAATTATGTTGAACCAGTTTACAAGGAGGTTTCTCAACTATGCAATGCAAAGTCAAAGTGATTAACCATGGTGTCAATCCAATTCTAGAATAACATAACTAAATCTCAATAAAATATCATTGAAAAATATCTTAAATAACCAAGTTACAATGCATATTCCATCAAATGTGATAGAAATGCGAGGAGGGAGTTGAATCGTGTTTTCCAAACTTTTGATTTCTTTGCAGAATATTAAAAGCACATATTAATAATTGAAGCAAGCAACCAACAATACAAATAACGTATAGTTTTTTGACTCTAACTAGCCTACTTTGCTACCTTAGTCTCCCGAAATAAGAATTTTCAACCCACTTTACTAAATGTCCCTTTTTAGCTAAGTGGGAACTCTTGTACAATCACTTTCTAGCTAAGTGAGAACTCTTACGATCACTTTCTAGCTAAGTGAGACCTCTAACTTCACTTTCTAAATAAGTGAGAACTTTACATTCACTTTCACAAATGCTAGACAACACTAGCAATCTTAACCAATCAATTCTACACAAATAGCAATTGCTAAACCCAATATCAATACAATGAAATTTACACAACCACAAGACAACCCTCATCAAATAATTAAAGTGTAAATAGATGAACTCACTTATGGCGCACTTTATTTGAACCTTATAGGCCTTGTAAATCTTCTCTTTATGGATGTCAGAATGTTTCTATTGAAACTCTTCTATGAAATAATATTTTCCAATGAATTTCTCTATCTTCCAACCCTCATTTTGCAGCTTAAATACAACCCTTTATGTGTGTTAACCATCAGACACATATGTAGTCTGTTGCCTAATCAAACAATGTATAAATTTTGAATATGTTCTTCAATAACGTGCATTACTCAACCATAACATGTGTTATTATTCCTCGTGTAGATTATTCTGAGCATGTAGATTGTCCAGGTACCATATTGGAAGTATTATAACTAAACTCACATCTTGATAATGTACGTTACTGTTCTTCTTAGCGTATGTTTCATTGTCCACTTATGATAAATGTCATTTTGCACATATATTTCATACCTGTTTTTTTGACATTTATCAATTTTTGACCAATTTGGCAATATTTCCACATAACTTCTGCAATTTTTAGGCTTCAAGTCATTCGTGCAACTTTATGGGCAAAAAGGCAGAATTTGGGTTAAAACGGAGTGAAACAACAAGAAAAGTCAACAAATTGTTTACTAAATAGTTCTAACTCATCTACAATCCCGAAAGTTGTAGAAGGTTTTTGAAGGATCAGAACAACCTGAGAAATGATTTTCCCAAAAAATTTGTTGCACTATTTCAACTCACCAGAGTTCCAAAAAGTTATAGAAGCTTTTCAAGGAATCAAAATGGTTTTTGAAATGGTTTGGCCCAAATCATTCACTTAAACAGGAAGTTATACAAGGTTTTCAATGAATCAGACGGCTAGGAGAACAATTTATCCAAACGGTTCCCCAAATTATTTTAACTAAAAATTTCACGTTGGACATTGGTAAACGACATGCGAAACGGTTTCCCAGCCCGTTTGGAAGGCTATTCACAAGTTACTACACAACATCCTAGGGTTTCATATAAATAGTCTTTTTGGAAAGACTAAAGGATATTTTGGATTCAAAGCCGTCAGCATAGCAAAGAGTTGATTGCAGTGTGAGAGGAGCAGAGATTTTAGTCAGGAAACCACAAGGACATTCCTGATATAGATTTTATATTTGTTAACTCTTGTAGGCAATCCATGAGTTACTTTTTTGATATATTGGTTTTTACTTGTTTTGTTGATTGGTTTAGTTTCAATATGAACTAAATTTACATGGATATCTAGATTAGACGAGTCCTTTGATGGATTATGTGTTGTAATTTCATTGTTTGTTGGTTTTAATGAGAATTATTAAGATTCGGCTATGATATTAGTGTGTGTTTGCCTTTGAGTTGAATTATTGACTTCGCATTGATTGATTGACAACTTGTCATGTGAATTAGGTCTTGCATAGTTGAAAGGATTTGCCCACAATTCTAGTTATATAATTACAGAACTCCTTTGTATTAGTGTAGATCTAATAGAGAAATGCATGAAACGATAATTCTGGATTAGAGGTTTTAGTTTAAAAGAGATTTTGGCTAATCTACTTAATCTTAGTTATTAATTTAATCAAGATATACTTTAAGAGGAGTCATTAATACTCAAATAATTAAGTTACACATATGAAGTCTTAAGAGGAGTCGAGTCTAGATATCTGCGTTGTTCCCATTTGAATTTACCCAATTCTTTTGCGTAGCTTTTGATTCTTTCTGCTTTGCCAAATTTAGCTTTAGTGTTTAATATTTTTAGTTCATAGTTTTAATTTAAAAACCAATTTTGTTAGATTAGATAATAGGTTAAGTTGATAGTATTAGTACTTGTCCCTCTGTATGAGATCGACTCTCGATACTCCAGTTGATATATTACTGTTCGATAGGTACACTTGCCTAGTTAGCTGTGGTATTAACACTGCTTTATTTTTGTATCAAGTTTTTGACGCCATTGCTGGGGACGGTTCAATATTAAGAACTCAATCTATTTATTACTCTAGTCATTTTTATATTTCATTTCTTCTTTTATTTTCTGTTACTTATTTTTCCACTGGATTTTACACTTGGTTGAGTGTTCTGTTGATTGTTCTTGTAGGTTTACAAATGGTTTATGACCCTGAATGATATCTAGTTAAAATCGATCTTAAGATTGAACAAACAGTCCTCCTTTAACATCATGAGTAGCTATTGAAAGATAAAGGTATAAATGATCTCAAAAGAAAAAGCAACTTGAATTCAGAGCATTGAGTAACTCCAACCATGTTAGAACAGAATCTAAGGACAATGTTCAACTATGTTTGGCCAGACATGACAGACATTACATCCAGCATAGTCAGACTAATAGTGGCGACTAATAATTTTGAGTTCAAGCCAAATATCACCCAGATGGTCCATCAATATGTGCAATTAGATGGCCTGCAGGATGAGGATCCTAATGCTCATCTCTCAAAATTTTGGGAGATCTACGAAAACTTTAAGATGAACGGTGTCTCAGATGATGCTATCAGACTTAGGTTATTCCCTTTCTCCTTGTGAGGGTGCACCAATCAGCGGCTCAAATTGTTGCCATGAGGATCCATCGACATTTGAGATGTGTTGGGTGGGAAAATTTTGGCCAATTATTTCCCACCTGCCAAGACGGCCAAGCTGAGGAACGACATTTCCTCTTATGCTCAACTAGAGTTAGAGTCTGTTTACAACACATGGGAGCGGTTTAATGATTTACTCTGATGGTGGACACACCATGGTATTCCCACTTGGATGCATGATTAGACTATCCACAGTGGTCTGAACTCTGGTACTAGATAGTCTATAGATGCATCAACTAGGGGGACACTGAACCGTAAGACACCAGATGTTAGTGTAAGCCCTAGCCCAATACATTGTTTGTAACTTTTATTATTGATTAATAAAATTATGAGGAATTATTTTTTCATTTCACGTATTGACTTATGGTATATGTTTGATAAAATATCCAAGTATGTTATGTTAATTAAGCACTTGAGGTATCATGGTTGAAGACCTTGATAGTAGAACCTGGAAGTTATAAGATTAACATTCTAAATATCCCTAGTCACTTTTTTCTATGGGAATAAATGAATTAAGACTAGTATGAAATGTTTGGGAAGAGTGTGGCCGCACCTGAATGAAATTATTAAGTCATTTATTCGAACTTATCAATTTTTTCATAGAGATCAAGAAATGTGATTAAGCATTAAATAGGGTGTTAGCAACATGCCTTATTCTAATTAAGATATCGGAGGTCAAGGGATTTAATTGAATTGTAGTAGGGCTGTTGACACCACTCGTCAGCTATTTAATTTAGGATGATCATAGTGTCTTACTAGAGACTGCCTATGATTTATGAGTTATTAAACTCATTGCCTTTATTAAATAGTCCTACAGTTCGCACATGGATGACGAAAAACATAAAAGGGTAATTTTAGTATTTCACCTTAAGTCAAAATCTGACTATTGAGTCAGATTGGGCATTTAGGCCAATTTTTGGTAATTGGGCCAAATATGGATGAGAAATAATATTTCTTACATGATTTTAAGACAAATATTATTTATTACGGAATATGATGTCTTAAGTGAAAAATATGTAAGAAAATAAGAGAGAAAATTAAGGAAGTTTGTCTTAAATTAAGACATGAATTATGTGGGTAAATTAAAAGATAAATCTTGTTAATTTATCCACATAGAGTCACGGCTAAGAGGGATGTTTTTAAATGAATTTTGTTTTTATAAAAGACTTAAGAAAGTCTTAATGGTATTAGGATTGTTAAGAGTTTTTATGAAACAAATGACTTGTCTTTAAAAAGAAACAAACCCTTATTCTTTCACAAGTGAGTGCCACCTCTCTAAACACATCCCTAGGCCGTGAGCTTCCTTCAAGAAATCAAAAGAGTGATTTTTGAGTTTTCTCTAGTGAGAGACGTGAGATTTAGGGGTTGATCATATAGTTTGATCAACGTGATACCCTCTGTTTTGCAAGAATCTCATTGGAAACTCACCAAGAACAGGTGAATCGTTTTTTCCCTTTGTGCTAGTACACTGTTTTGCCATTTTGTGTGTTATTGTTGTAGAGGAAGCATGACTGGGGTTCTATCTTCATGTCACAAAGGTCATCTCAGAGTATTTTGAGACGGTAGTTACTGTTCCTGATCATGTACCACACGACAATCCAAAGAAAGGAGAAAGGTACAATCTTTCCATTAAAGATTTCTTTTTTATGTCATTTAATTGTTAACTAATTGTAAATATATGTATTCGTCACGGTTTTGAAGTGTTCTTGGGCTGTTCTTGATGTGTCTTGTTTTGTTTTTCCGCTTCCTTTAGACTTAGAACACATTAAAAAATCCTACACTTTGTATTTTGTACTATGAAATGCATGTATTGCATGGTGCATTTCATGGGCCTTATTTGGTTTTTATAACATGCATTTGAGCCCTGAAGTTATAATATTTTAGTATTAGACTTTAGAATAAAGACCAAAGAAGGATCCTATTAGTGACCCCAACCTTATGAAGATAAATCCTAGAAGTTTAGTGATAACTTTATCTGAGATATGTTTTGGCCCATGACTTGACACGTTTGAATTTTTACACTTATAAATTATTATGCATTGTTTGCCTGTACTAAATGCTGAGAAAAATAGGTTTAATCACAATCAATATCAAATGTTGAAATTGCCTCCATATTTTGGCAACTTGTCAAGACATCGATCATTGAAACACATGCTCTCCACGTGAGTAGGTGTGAATTAGATTATCTTTGTGAGGTAAGGTTAGGTTAAGAATTTTTTATGCCTTCTATGTGTAGGGTTAGAAACAGAATTATGCCCAAGACACGCATGTTCAGGTTGAACTTGATAAAAAGTGGTGATTGGATTTGCTCCTCACATTAGGAAATAAAAACAGGATGTTGTGCCAAATATAAATGTGTTCATGGCATCTATCCAATAGTCATTTTTTGTGCATAATTGGAACGAAAGCAACTTAAACTTTTACGTATAGAAACCAATTTTTTACTATTAGGCTATTATGAAAACTAGATCTTGGCCCACAATGAACACAAACAAAATCAATTATGGTATGTTATGAAGTTTGGGACTTAAAATTGAGATGAATTTAAGAAATTTAAGACCTTATCTAAACTTTGCTTATCATTTACTCTGTTGAAGAAAATGGCTACAAATAATGTAAATAACATCTGTTTGTAATTTAATCCAAAAATGGAAAGATTAAGGACAAAGTTCCTCAATAAGTTAGGACTCAATCTCAAGGATGAGGTTAGAATTTTACCTAAATGAAAGAATAATGTTAATGCCCTATTCAAACCTAATGGTAAATACATACTTGCATCTATATATGGAGTTATAGCTAAGGCCAAGCCTTTGCATAAAATTGGAGAGGAACTTGGATTTAATGGTAGAGAAGTTGTGATATTTAGACCTAATCCAAGTGCAAAGGAAAAAATTTATCACTTCTTATGGAAGAAAACTTCTTGCTCTACTTGGTTAATGAGAAGAATGTGTGCAAACAACTACACAATATTGGACATTGGTGTAGGTTTGCAATCTCTACTTGGAAGATGAAAATAAGAATAAAAGGAGGACTTCTAGTTTTAGTATTTTTATTGTAGAGATCAATCTCTCCATTTGAAATACATGGGCATTGGATACTAGATATGGTCCTATATTTTTCAAATGTGCAAGGCTACAAAATAAAAGAGAGTCAATTAAAGGTGAAGTCAACCTCTGTGTGGAAAAAAGAGCAAATATTACTGCAAGGATTTTCATCTGACTTTACGATATGGATTTGTTCTTATTTTGAAGCATTGTTATTATGTTATTACTACGTGTAAAAACATAATTTCAATGTCTTGTTTAAATAAGGATGGATTTGATTTAACTATTTGAAATAGTGTTATTAGTATTCATCAAAGAGGCATGTACTACGACAATGGAATGCAAAGTAATAACCTATATGTGCTAAACATGGATTCCACCAAGTCTACATATAACATTAATACTAAAAGAGTTTAGTCACATGAACTCAATCTTACCTACTTTTAGTATAGTCATTTAGATCATCTTAATAGAAAACACATTGAAAGACTCTATAGAGAAGAGCGTTCGGTTCATTTAACCTTGAGTCTTATTATGGTGCATGTAAATCTTGACTATAAGAAAAAGTGACAAAAATACGTTAATAAGATTAGTGAAAGGATAAGTGTGCAAATGGGATTAATACATAGTGATTTAATACATAGTGATTTATTTAGACCATTTTGTACAATAATATGTTAGTATGAGCCCTAAGTCCAATACAGTTGTCTCATTTAAACTTTCTTATTATTTTTGAAAGAATGATAAAGATAAGGTAAAACATTCTATCTATATATTTTCTTATGCATATAGAACTAATAAAATCATCCTAAATATTGGTTCTATTCATAATATAAAGGTAAGACACTTGATAATGATTCACTTGAACTTAAGAACAACATCTAGACATCCTTAATTGATAATTGGTAATGGGAATTGTAATGAACAAAAATGTGTATGTGTTTCTATGGATCATTGTATTTCACCAATCACAGAGCATGGAAAGCATATATACATGAAAAATATGATGTATTGGATTAATTCTCTTAAATGAGAATATTACATGGTAGACAAGAAGTAAAAAACATTCTCATTATGGCACTTATATTAGTATCCCAGGACTTGAAGTCTTTATCTGACTTAAGTGGATTATGATATTCTTTGACATATGCCTAACGTGACCTATAACTAGGTTGCAATCACGGATATGATTGGGTATATTACAATTCATGTTAGAGGGCGATAAAGAAGTGAAGGGATTCCACTCTCGAAAGATATATCAACGATCACTTGATATATGAACTAAGTAGTGTTTGGCCAAAGCCAAATTGATTGATTGCTTAAATCATTAATCTTTTTATTTTTAGCATCATAAATGAGATACAAAAAGTGACAGCGAAAAATAAGTATGACTTATTCCATGGCTTATATTGTCATGATATCAAAGTGCAAAGGATCGTATAAGATTGCTAGCCAGAAATTTAATAGTCATTGAATTCCATTTTCGCGAGTCATTATTAAGCTTACAAAAGGTACATAAGGTTTAATTTGACTTATTAAGTTAATTGCGAGGACAAATCGAGAAAAAATATTTTTAGAAAATTATTTAGAAAGTGCAGTACTGACTTTAATAAGGAAAATATAAAATCAAATCAAACTTAGAATTTTTTATGACTTAATTTGAAATTAAAGGCATGAAAAAATAAATATGGTAAGTTTAAGATAATCCATAAATTAATTAATTTTAAAACATGGATAATTTATTGTCTTAAACTACAAAATGAGAAATTTAAGAAAGTTCATCTTAAAGTAAGAAAAGCTACATATGATTGTCTTAAAAGTTAGCGGTCTTTGTAACCTTAATTTGTTAGTGTAAGCTTTAGCCCTAATGCATTTTACATTCACATTTTATTATGATTTATAAAAATTTTGAGGCATCATTTTATCATTTCATGCAACGTGTTTGATAAAACATCCAAATCAATATCCTATAATTGATTAGTTTTCATTGCGAGCTAAGATCCACCTTTCTCAATAACCCAATAGTCAAGCATTGGCTTGTACACCTTATAGGTTAAGTTAATTAGGTAGGAACTTTCTTTCGTTCTAATCATGTACCAAGGATGACTCTTGGATAGAATGGGATTAACACTCTCATATTAGATAAAACATCCCATTTTCATTGCCTCAAGTCATTTAAATTATACACTCAATGATTTGAATAAAAAATAATAATCTTATTTTCATTGTTTAATTTAGGTTCATAAAACTCATGTTAAACAAAAATAAATTAACGACGAACAGTCTTCCTCTTAAACAATCATTACATGCTTTTTAATTTCTGCTAACAAAAAAAACAAGGCAATTTCCAATTAGTCATATTCATGTTTAAGGTCTTATAAACATAAATCAAACATATCAAACATGCATAACAATTAACATATACCATTACATGGAATAAAAATATTATACATTAACAATTAACATAGACCATTACATGGAATAAAAATATTATATTCTCACTTAATATATGATACATTGAAATATAACCAATATATATAAGAAAATCCAATTATAATCCTTGACCAATTATGATTTTAGTTGTGTTTTTAATCATATTGTCTAATTAAAACACAAAACAAGTTTTCAAAATTTTAAGGCATCTATATGTCAACTCACACATGCATAAAATCCTAGTTCTTAGTTTTTAATTAATTCAAAAATTCAAAGATCTAATCTTTAATTATTTTACTTAATTAAATAACCCAAGAGTGTAAAATTTTATTTTAAAGACTAAAATTTTGACCTTAAAAATTTAGACCACCAATTAAAGATTTAATCTAGCCTTTTAACATGCAATCTTCTTAGTTTCTAACAACTTTAAGTTAAATAGTAAAAAACTTAACATGCAAAACTAATTTCACTAGTATATTATGGTATGGCTCTAATACCATTGTTAGGAATTTCTCTTCCTAATGTTAACCTAAAGGCAGCAAAATTCAAAATTTTTAAGGTCAACCATAACAAACATTGATATGTCATAATATTAAGAAATTGGATCAAGAAAAATGTACCTTAATTTTTTTCCAAAGTCAACAATTGGTGTTTGTTAAGAAATAGGGACTAAACCTAAATGACTCCCTTCTACCTTTACACACACACTTAAAATAAACAAAATGTATATTATATTATCTTTTTTTTTGCCTTTTGATTCACTCAATTTGAATCAAGATTTATTGAAGTATTTTTTATGGCCCTAAGAAATCGGTCAAGAAAGAGAGAAACCCTAGCAATGCTGAATTTGTCCATTACCATGGCTATTTATAGCCAACTAAACTTGCATGAAATGGATTAAGATTAGTAGGTTAGTTTTTATTCCAATACTTATAACACAGTTAAACTAGGACATATTATAAGCATTTTAAGAGTTAAATTCCAATCAAAGAACTATGAAAAATGAATCTCCTACAAAATAGGAGGGGGCACGATAATGGTGTGAATTTAAGACAAGGTTTCGTTATTTTAGGGCAAGGATACTTAGTTTGTCTTAAATTAAGACAACCTTCCTTAAATATCTCCCTTTTCTTAGTTTAGTACAAGACATTATCCATGTCTTAAAATTAATTCATTATGGATAATTTATCCTAAATTTTTTCAAGTTAATTTTCCATGCATTTAATGTCAAATTACACTATGGAAAGTAATATGATTAATTTTTGACTATATATTTTACATATTAAAATCAGCAAAATATATTAGAACAAAGTATGCACTTCTTAGAAATTTTTTTGTTCTTAAAAAATGCCACAATCTTTGTTAATTATTTATGTGTGTGATCTTATAGGTCCATTTGTCCTTGAGATTGATTTACAAGTCCAATAGATATTATTAACCTTCTACATGCTTAATAATAACCCAAGCAAATGGAATTCAACAACTTGTCAAATGTCTACCTAATAGTCTTATATGATCCTTTGCTCTTTGATATCGTGATAGTTAAGACATAGTATAAGTAATCCTTACTTTGAACTATCGCTTTCTTAATCTTATATGTGACACTAAAATAATGAAATTTTTAATTTAAACTATTAATTAATATATATATGGTTAGACACTACCATTTTATATATCAAATGGCCAGTGATATCATCTCTCTTCTAAGAGTACAATCCCTTCACTTCTTTATGGCCCTCTAGCAAAAACTATATAGGCCCAATCTGTGGAGCTCAAATTTAAATCTCAAATATTCCCAAATTTGTGCCCCATTTAAGTAATATAAGAATAAAGATAGAAAAGATCAATTCATACTTAAATATAGGTAAAATCTCATATGTAGATATACCGAAAACTCAGGACCAAGTCCATTTTTTAACAAAATACACTCATAATCCAGCGAAAGCAAAATATCATTTATACATATATCTACAATTTTGTACAAAACAAAAGCTGAATAAAACACCAGAGCCGAACCTCGTACAGAAATCTTGATATGCCTCTGATCAACAGCTCACAAGTCCAATGTAGCTACCTACGATCTGCACAACAATTCTCACCCGTAGCTTAAATCCGTCGGCGTCTCACCGGCATCGCAAGTCTCACGCGGCATCACAAGTCTCACATGGCATTGAGAGTCTCACGTGGCATTGAGCGTCTCACTCGGCATCGTGAATAAATCACAGAATCGTCAAGAATCTCTCAACAGACATGTCAGGAGTCTCTCAACTGAGAGTGCACGTTTCACGCTACAATCTCTGTAGCTCAGTGTCACACACAACATGCAACACAATGAATGATTATATGTATTCAACATGCTACAAGATAATCTCAAATATATACTCAAATCAAGCAAGTCTCATGCTCAATATATACATGCCAAAGCAAGTCACATGCTAACATGTCAACCATAAGTCAATGATATGTCAATCAGGCATGTAATCAACTAGAGCATATCAATCGCAATCACAATCAATACTCATATCAACACAAGCTATCAATTACATCAAGCTAATTATGTTTCACACAAACATAAACATTTGATTATTCTAGTTCTCTTTTAAAGCTTTTAAGCTTTATATCTTTTATCTATTTTTCCTTCAAGTAAAATGATACTTAACTAAGAAAATCTCTTACGAAACTACTACATACTCATAAGTATAAAGGTCGTAAGTGGAAACCACTTACCTAGAAATAAGTGCACCCTCTCACCGCTTAGCACCACCTCAATTTCCTGGCTCGTAATCATTTAGATCCTCCTAGATAAGTAATTAAGCCATAAATCACGCATTCATAACTTAATTTCCTTCCTAGAACATCAACAAACACCTAATCATGTTCCAACAACATTCAGCAGCTAAATAACCCATCAAAATATGAATTCAACAAGTATTTAGCAAGCTTACATAATCAAAACTAACCAAAAAACAAGTATATAAGCTTACCTTCACACTTAGGATGAATTTTTTTTGTAAGAAACAGTGTTATTTTGTTCCAAACACGCTGCTGAACACTTCATAGGGTTTCCCCAATTGACCTGTAACATCTCGAAACTTTTTCGTTGTAAAATGACTTAAAAAGGATGAATTCATGATTCCAATTGCATATGCTTGAGATGGGTGTTCCTTGTTGAATCATGATGATTCTTGCGAGTTACATAATGTATGTGTTGATGCCGGTTTTGGCTATATTGAGCATGATTGACATGTATGTGGAGAGATGTATGATTTGTGGAACATTCATGAGCTTATGAGATTGGCATGAGCATTGTTGTATGTTCATGTATTGGGGCCTCGTGGCCAAAGTGCAAAAACAAAGGCCTCGTGGCCAACGCACAAAAAGAGAGTGGACTCTCTCTTAGAATATGGGACCTCGTGGTCAAGCGCAATAAAACAGGGGCCTGGTGGCCAATATGCGCAAAAGAGAATGGACTTTCTCTTGAATG
>CANYCX012505683.1:0-15214 GCA_948193385.1 Breynia disticha f. nivosa | reverse complement strand
ACATAATTTCTCATCTCACCAATATCATCAACATTTAATCTCAACAAATCCACATCAATTTCAATCATACCAAAACAATTATCCACAACAAAATCACACACAAGGATGGTTGCATTCGTGTTACTTACCTCGCAAGACTCGTCTAACGTCCAGGCTGAGAACTACCATCGCCTTGTTTCGATTCTCCTATTAACAATTAAACAACATACCAATCACATAGATGTTTACAATTTCTCTTAACATTAAATGAATGATGATCTTAGTTTAAAATGTTCTTTCTTTATCTTTCTTCTTCCTTCATTAATGATTTTCACCAACCACCTTAACATAATTCAATCTTCTTGCATTAATAATCATTATTAATGTTTCTTACAAGTTTAATTAAGTATGTTTTTACATCTCCAATCTTCCAATACAACCTCTACTTATTTATTCATCAATCTCCCTTTCCAAAACTCTAAGCACTCTTCTATCATTCAACCATACCCATACACCATTCACAACCCAATGAATTTAACCATAAATATCTCCTCATTAGAACCCAAAGGTACTTATTTAAGCAACCATACTTCAAAACAAACATAAATTCAAGAACCCCAAATCCATAATTTCTAACCTTACTAACAAAAAACACTGAATACAAGTATCTAATCCTTGAATTAACACCAAAAATGGTTACCAATGGTTAGTACATATCTTAAGCTTTCCAAAGAACTAAATTTTACCAAAATCGGAGCTAAAATCTATGAATTATGGCATTTGGAAAATAGGAAACAAAACCATACGGGAATCAAATTTAAGTTCAAGAAATATTACCCAATAAGTTTCCCAACAGATTTTTAAGCTTCCAAACTCCAAGATTTTGATATGGAATTGATGGATTTAGGTTGAAGAATGAATTTTTGGAGAAGATGAAGAAGAGGATCGTTTGAAGAAGAGAAAAAGAGAAATGTGGAGAGATAGCATAATTTGAGGAGAAGGGATCCACTTGATCGGGTGAGTGGCTAAAGTGGAGTGAAAATTTTTATCCAGTCGTCTTGGGTCTATTTTGCTTCGTAATTTATTTTACCTCGACTCAAAATAATTTCCCGATTTCAAAATTCTCGAAATTCTTAATCTTAATAACATTGTCTTAATCTCCCCGTTATTTATTTTTTAACAAATATTTATTTAAATAAACGCGAAAAATTTATACACATTTTTACGTATTTTTATTAAAAAATTTATAATTTATTGTATTTTTAGGATGTTACAATACTACCCGTGCTAAGCCACACGACCACCAAGTCATTTTTCAGATCTTGATTTATTCTTAATTTCAGTACCTATTTCATTAATTATAGGCTATTAAGATAGGAATATAATAGTGCATGTAGGGAAAGGAGACCATAGTTTCTTTGTTCAAAGATTTCTTAGTTTGTTTATGTTATGATCGCCAAGTAGTTTTTTTAATTTATTTCCTTTATTGTTGTGTGTTATGTTATTCATGAGATATTTCATTAGTATCAGAGCATAGGTTGGTAGTATTCTCAATTAAAAAATTGAGTTCTGATGTACAATCGTTGTCTTAATGTTTATGTTGAATTTTTGTTGAAATATACGTAACAAAAACAAAAATTAGACTGCATTGATCCTAACTGTCCAAAAGTCAAAACTAAAATGATACAATTTTAAAAATATGATTGTACAATTGAATTCAACGAAAAAAATGAGCGGGTTTACAAAATTTTGTGAAATTTCTTGTTCAAGAAGGCCTTGGAAACTATGTTCGAAGCAAGCAAAGTGCGCTCGTGTGATGACTAGGGTTGAATGTGAGACTATATGACTTAGGAGACGTGGCACAATTTGGAGTGTCCATTCGTTGGAAAAGGCAAATGACTGAGATCGATCCATATGTCGACTCAAACTAATCAAACCAAAATAGTCCAAACCTATTCAAACTGAACCAAACTAAACCAATCCAATTGAAATCGAACCAAACCAGTTTAACTAGAACAAATCCAAATGTAGTTGGGCATCGTTCATTACTATTGGGCCCAAGGCCCAATGGATTTGACCCAAGGCCCATGCCATGTGGTAGATGACATGGCAAAACCCTAATTATGTGTACAATAACATGGCTGCAAATGTGTTGTATAACTTTTAGATGACCTTTGATTGTTGAGTTTTTCAGATCTTGAACTTTTGGACTAATAAACTTCAACTTTGACCATTGATTTTTGTAGCTTTGAGAATCCAAAAATTTTGAAATTTTTTCAAGAATGATCACCTTTTAGTCTACTTTTCATAAATATTTTTTTCAAAATTTTCTAGAATTTAGAATATTTATTCTTATTTTATGCTAATATTTAGTGTTATTAAATTTTAAAATAGAAATATATTTTGAAAATTATGAAAAATTATTTCTGGCTTTTTGTATATTTTAGGTTTTTTATATTTTTATATTTTAGTTTTCTCACTTTTCGTTTTTGTATGTGTTGTGGATATGGATTGTGTGGAAGCTTTTCGTAAGGTGTTGAAAACTCCTACTAAGAAAGCTAAAGTGAAAATCATGGAACAAGAAATCCTTGAGATTCACTCTCATCCGTTGAGAGGGGATGATCTTGACGGTATACTTAAGAAAATCAAGGTGATTAATACTGTCATCTAGAAATGTGTTTGGGAAGGCAATTTTAAGCGAGTTAAGATAATGAAATGATGTTTGCATGCATGATGAATGGATTTAGTCAACCTTATTTCTTTGATCTTATGGAAAATTCATCTTCGATAGCAACATTTTCCATATTCTGTTAGGGTGAATTGGTTTTGGAAAAGTTGGCAGAGAATAAAGTGAAGATCCATTTAGCTAAGAGGTATTTGGATGATGGTTAACAATGCAAAAGAAGAGTTAATCATCTCTGTAATTAACCGATGATCTATACGATTCCTAATGAGCCGGAACGAAAATACCATAATAAAATTTTTGATCCAAAAAACTTCCTTAGTTGCCTCAGACGATGCTATTACTCAGCTTCTGTTGTAGAATTTTCCATTGTACTCTATTTAGAGCTCATCCAGCTGACAACTTCTTTATTCAATAAGAATATGTATTCTGATTGTGATTTTGAATCGTCCTTGCTTGTTGGGGCCACAACATCAATGTATCCTGTAACATTGAGCTCCTCTTGACCTCCAAACACTAAGAACAAGACTTTAGTCCTTCTCAAGTACTTAAGAAGTGTCTTAATCGCAGACCAGTGGACTTCTTTGGGTCTTGCTAGAACCTACTAGTTATACTCAATGCATGAGCAACATCTGACGTAGTACATAGTACAACATACATAATAAATCCTATAGTTGAGGCATATGAGACTATATTCATGCGTTCTCTTTGTTCTCTCGAGGATGGATAGTCCTTCTTATAGAGAATGATCCCTTACTGTAAGGGTAATAATCTCTTCTTGGATTGTTTCATACTGAACCGCCTCAGTATCTTTTCTATGTACTTTTCTTGACTTAGTCCCAAGAGAAGTCGTGATCTATCTCTATAGATCCTTATACCAAATATAACCTCGGCTTCCCCTATGTCTTTCATTGAGAAACACAAATTCAACCATTGCTTAACTTGTTGCAATGCTAAAATATCATTTTTAATAAGCAGGATGTCATTGAGATATAACACAAGGAACACTACTATACTCCTACTAAACTTATGAAATACACAAGGCTCATCATCATTCTTGGTGAATCCAAACTCCTTAATGGATTCATCAAAATAAAGATTTCAACTCCTGGATGCCTACTTAAGTCTATAAATGAACCTCCTAAGCTTTCATACTTTATTAGGATTTTTTAAGATTGACAAATCCCTCAGGTTGTTTCATATAAACATCCTCGAGGAGGTTTCTATTTAGAAAAGTTGTTTTGACAATCATTTGCCATATCTCAATCCATATATGTAAATATGGCAAATAAAATCCTAATGGATTTGAGCATAACTATTGGAGAAAATGTTTCATCATAGTCAATGCCATGAACTTGTTTAAAACTTTTTTCCACTAGCCTACCTTTAAAGATTCCTCTTGCCTTCTCTTTGAAGATCTATTTGCATTCAGTTACCTTAGCACCTTCAGGTGGATCAATCAAGTCTTAAACTTGATTATCGTACATTGATTGCATTTTGGATTTCATGGCCTCTTGCCATTTTTTTGAATTAAGACTCTCCATGGCCTCTTGGTAATAAGCAAGTTCATTATGATTAATGATCGTGATATCCTATTGGTCAGTTGTACCTTTAAGGTGCCTCACATATCCTACCAGATCTTCTAGGTACTTGTGTAATGGGCTCTTGTTCTATAACTTTTTGTGGAGTTGAGTCCATCTCCTCATTATCCTCTACAGGAATCTATATATCTACATCCTCTTGCACAACATCGAGTTGTATACTTCTCCCACTGTTTCTATTAAGAATAAATTCTTTCTCTAGAAAGACAACAGTTCGAGCAACAAACACTTTATTCTTGCTAGGATTGTAGAAATAGTGTCCCTTAGTCTCTTTAGGATACCCCACAAATAATCTTTTTTCTATCTTGGACGAAAGCTTATCCGATGTTAACCTCTTAACATGAGCTTTGTATGCCCAGATTCTAAGAAAAGACAAGTTGGGTTTTTTCCCAATCCATATCTCATATGGTGTCTTTTCAGTTGCTTTAGTAGGAGACCTGTTCATCAGAAAAGTCATAGTCTTTAGAGCATAACTCCAAAATGATATTGGGAGACTTGTTTAACTCTTCATTTACTTAACCATGTCTAGCAGGGTTCAGTTCCTCCTTTCGAACACAACATTCCACTGAGGTGTTCCCAGATGTGTAAATTGTGGTACTATACCACAATCTTGTAGATATTGGTCAAACTCTAAGCTCATATATTTGCCACCTCGATCCAATCAAATGGCTTTAATATGTCTATCTAACTGGTTTTCTACTTTATTATTGAAATCCTCAAACCTCTCAAATGTTTTTGATCTCATTAGATAAATATAGCCATACCGGCTATAATCATCAATGAGCATGACGAAGTAGCTATAACCACTTCTGGCTTATGTACTTAATGGTTCACACACGTCTGAGTGTATTAGATCCAATAATTCACTATTTCTCTCTCCCTTCTTATTGAAAGGATTCTTAGTTGTTTTTTTTTGTGAATATATGATTCACACATGTCTAATGATTCCCAATCAAAAGACCCAAGAACTTCAACTTTATGAAGTCTTTGCAAGCGTTTCTCGCTTGCATGTCCTAAACGATAATGCAGAAGTAAGAAGGATTTAGTTCATTTGACTTAACCTTCTTAGTTTCTATGTTATTTATGGGCTAACGACTTAATAAGTCTAGGACATATTAACTGTTATTAAAGAAACCATTTCCATAATACACATTACCATGACAAATACTTATATTGTTATTCTCAATAACAAAAGTAAAATTGTCATTGTCCAAGGCTGGAATTGAAATAATGTTCCTACTCATTGCAAGTACATAGTAATAGTCCTTTAAATTTATTTCTAGGCTTAAAGGAATACATAAAGTATAGTCTCTTATCTCTATTGCAGCAACTCTTGCTCCATTTTTGACTCAGAGATCAACCTCGCCATTTGAAAGCACTCTCCTATTTCGTAATCCTTTCACATTGTAACAAATATGAGACTCACATCCGGTACCCAATACCTACGATGTAGAAATAGAGAGATTTATGTTAATAATATAAATCTCTTAAGAAGATGTTCTTACAACATCCTTCTTCCATCCTAATAACATTGGACATTTTCTCTTCCAATTCCCACTTATTTGGCAATGGTAGCAAATGTCCAAAGGAACAGGATGAAAAACCATCCTACGCTTTTGTTGAGGTAAGACCTCCAACATGAGCTTATGGACTTTCTTGGTTTTTTTCCTTTCCCTTCCATGAAGTGGATTGAAAAACCTCCCTAGGCTTTTGTTGATGTATCACCTCCAACTTAAGCTTTGGGTCCTACCCTTCATTTTATCCTTTTCAAGGATAGAGCACAGGAATAATTCGGAGTTAAACGAATTTAGATTCATGTTTTACAAAGAAAATAACATCAAGGTCAGTTATGAGGTCTTTAACCAAGTGGTGTTTTAGGGGATCGAACCACAGCCGCCCTACTAAGTTCAGCCCCAATCATCACTGAACCAAAATACGCTTGGTATGTATTTGTTCATATGCTAAATTAAATATTGCTGAATGATAAATCATGTGAAATCAACTGTCAGCTTCAAGATTGAATATTTAGAGTTTACGTTTAACTTATATATTTGTGGTTTTCTAAACACGATTTAATATATAATTATTAAATTTTTTCTTAACCAATATGTATAATTGACTTTTTATAAACAAAAAATGCTAGTTTGTTTGTCAATTTTTTTTAAGTGATACATAAAATTTACACAAAGTTAATTTTTATAAAATTTATGAATATATAAAAAATTATTATATTAGGTTAGAAATTTATAATAAATTTAAATTGATAAAATACTTTTTTAATTTATTTATAAATTTACAAATATACCTCACTATTATGATAAACGAAGTTGATATAACATTTACATAAAATTAATATTCAGTTTATAATTATAAAAAATTGATAAAAAATATTTTTTTATAAAATAATAAACAAAATAATAATTCAACATATATCAAGTTATAAGTTTATATTAAGCTTAAATACATAAAGAATAGGTATAAATTTGTGTATAAAACTATATATATATATATATATATATATATATATATATATATAGTTAGAAGTTTATAATAAGTTTAAATTAATTAAATATTTTTTTATTTAATAATTTACAATTATATCTCATTGTGAGGGTATATAAAGTTGATATGATATTTAATTTAAAATCATAAAAATGATTAAAAAATTAATCTTTACAAATTAGTAAATAATATGACAATTCAACATATATCAAGTTAGAAGTTTATAAAGTTTATATTAAACTTAAATCTATAAAAATATACATAAATTCGTGTATAAAACTCTTTATACATGTATAAGGTTCACGTAAGTTTATATGAACTTTATATGGCAGTTATACCTACAAACAAATATACTCCATACAATTATTTATCTGTAAAAAATCGTATATTGTCATCGTTGGGTGCTTCTCAACTAGATTTTGATATTTATTTTTTGTAATAAAAAAATAAAAAATCGTAAGTTTATATGAAATGTAAAAAATAAAATTTATCTGTAAAAAATTTTAAAATTTATTTTTTGTAATAAAAAAATAAAAAACATATGTAATATAATTATCCCAATAAAAAATGTCCGGGCCCGTAAAGTTTAACAAATTATTAAATAAACTTTAAATTGTAATAATTATGTCAATTATCTATTGTTATAGGCTTTCTTTTTGTACAATTATTGACATGACAACTTAAATTACATCACACGTCACATATATTGTCATCGTTGGAGAATCTATAATCATGAAAAAGTATCAGTAAAAATAAACATATAACATAATTATTACACAATTTAAAATTTATCATTAATTTGTCAAAACCTTAAAACTTACATATTTCCTTTGTTAATTTGCCAAATTTTAGAATTTGTGAATATTTAATATGTTCGTTATGGAAACTTTGAGAAGATCCCTTACGAGCGTGGACCTAATGAAATTATAGAACACTGGACAAAAGTGATACGAGTAAGTCTGATACCACATCTTTATCTAAAAATTTAAAATGTTCGATTATGTACCTACATCATTTATAAATTATTTTTATATCTCACAACTCTTCAACGTCATATTCTTATTTATTTCCTAACATGACAATCCAGTAAAAACTTTTTTATAGGTAAATAATCATTTTTTTTAATGCATGAACACTATTAACGATTGTCTTCGCCCTAGATTTGACAACTTGTTCTCGACGAAAGGAAAAGATATGACGACTTGTTAAAGAATAACATTCTCTTCTCCAACTTTTTTTCAAGTGGCCTCCATAGTGGGGAAGCTCATTTTATCAAACATAGCTTACCCTACCTTTCTATCTCCTCATCAAAGACAACATGAAGGGTCCCAACCTTTTCATCTCTCTCTCTTGGAAATTTTCAAGTAACTCAAATAAGCAGTGCACGTGCTGTGAAGAGTAAAGATGAAGCCTGTAATTGGGTTGCCTTTATGAACCAGATAATGAACAAGTTGATGTTCGCAGTTAAGTGAGAAGTACGATAGACATGCTACTAAAATACTGATTACATATGCATGAAAGTATAAAAGAAATGAGGACACAGGTAGGTTATTGAGTATCCATTTCAGTTCTCATGAGTGCGATGCTCGATCACCATTACACATTGCCTTCTGCGAAAGCTAGGGTTCCGGACATTTTTTGTGGTGCAGTATAGATCCAATTCGCAGAATGGTTTACAATTAAATAGAATATAAGTAAGTTAAAAAATTTGTTTCTCTCCCGTCTCATAATAATAGGCGATTTTTAACAAGTTTCGTAAATTATAAAACTAATTGTTAAATTAGTTGTAAATAGTAGATATCTTGTGGTTTTATAATATCGTTATTATTTAATGAGTTATATTAATTTGATGATAAATTATTGAATAAAAAAATTACATTAAAAAAATAAAAATATAGGAAACCCTAAAATTTAATAGAAAAATTATTGTTTAGAATATAAGTGCAGTAGTAAAAGGGGTAAAATGAAGAGGGATGCCTTTGTCTGTAAGGAACAATAAGATAATTGCATGCTTCTTGAAGCCTTGAAATAAATTAGAAATGGTCCACTAAACCAACATAGTAGTGATCATAAACAGCTTTTGACTGTTGGGTGCTTCTCAACTAGATTTTGATATTTATTTGCACCAATGATAGGGCACATGAGAGCCAACAACACCTACACAGATTAACCCTTTAGTGATATTACAATCCAAAGGATATCATATAAAAGAGGTGATATGATATATATTCAATTAACTATATTCATTTCATATATACTTATTTGACCGTATTGATGGGTTCGCTTCGTATCAAGTCAACATGATTTGTTAATATGATTAATTCAAATTCAAATCTGACTTGTTAAATAAATGAGCTAGAATATGAAACCCAAACACGATCCATTTAATAAATTAGTTGACGAATCAACTAATTTAATGATACAAATTCAATTTATGTAATGTTTATGTAATAAATAATGATATTTGATACAAAAATCATTCATACGATTACAACTTGCCAACTCAAATTGCCTCCCTACATTATACAAATTTATTATACGGGTTACGAATTTAATCGATTTAATTAAATTGAATTGTCCTATTTGTTTATATAAGTTAACAATTTAAATAGGTTAAAAACAATAATATGTTTAATATTTTTTGCCTCAAGACTCAAATCTAAATTCTTTTAGCCTAATTTTTTCTTTAATATATAGTCTCATTTAAATTTTTATATTTTTAGATTAATTTTTTCGTATATTTTTTCAATATTTATTTTTTAAAACTATTAATAAATTTTAAACGGTTAATAAATGGTCGTATTCGGCTCATTTGAGTTTACCTGTTTAACCAAATTTTTAACAGATCAACATATTTATGACCTAAATCCATTTACACTATATCCAAATCTGCATAATTTCATGTCGGATAGAGTTGGATTGACAGATCTAATGCTCAATCAACGCGGAAACATATGATTTTCACACACAAAAATATTTTTAAATCTTACCTTTGATGGTTTAAAAAACAGCTACAATTTTATGGAAGAAATCATCACTTACTTTTCTAACTAGCCATAATGCCTACGTGATGCGACATGATGATTTATATTACAATTGTAATAGTTTTATTAATTAAAATTATAATATATTTTTAATAAGTTATTTTATGTAAAGTATAATTTTAATAAAAAATTTAAAATATAAAAGTACAAATATTTTAAGTAAATAAATTAGTTTATTACATGAATAAAACATTTTAACTAATTAAGATTTAATGAAAGATATTCCTCAAATAATTTGTTAACAAATTTTATTTATGGAAAGTTTAACAAAAAAATATTTTTAATAAAAAATATTTAATTTAGGAGAATTCAAAATTATTACTAAATAAGGTACAATTTTATGTAATAATTAAGGTAAAGATCAAATCAAAATATTGATTATAATATTTAATACCTTAAATATATTTATGCTTTAATTTTAATTTCAAAAAATCTACAAAATTACACATCAGTTAGCATTAATTAAAGCGTAATCTGCTTTATATTAATATATAGATTTACATAAAAATATTGTTATTAATAATTGAGAATCGATATATCTATATATATATTATGTTTCAATTAATATGTTAAATATTTAATATAGTAAAATGGTTATTTATTCGTCATAAAAAGGACTTAACCATGAATGAGTTCTTTTGAGATCTGAACTTACCAAATATAGAACAAAATCTTTGAGCAATATTCTGCTCCAACAGTATGATTCACACCAACTAAAAAAAAATAAAGTTGTGCGATTCTCAAGGACATCTCTCTAATAAAAATCAGAGACATCATGCATTGCATAGTGCTTTAGTCCATTTGAGAATTAAAATATTCTCTTTGAATATTTGTTCGATAGGAACTACCAATATTCTTGCTGAGACATTAATGGCAAAGTCATTAGAATGTTTTGGTTTAAAGCATGGAGTTGGTGATTTTTTATAAAATGACATTGTTTTACTAGATTTTACAGATGCTTAAACTTAAATTAGTTTTTTATAAAACAAATTAAAAGCTCAAATATATTTTTCATCGTATTTAACGATTAAAATAAATTGTCCTATTAAGTCCATAACTTATTCAAACTTATAATAAAAGTCTGTATGGTTGTTTGCGGACACTTCAATCTGTTTTTTTTAGAATTTGCTTCATATAAGGATTCGAACAATAATGTAAATTTTTTCTATATTACTGAGCGCGTAAATCAACTAGCGTAAGGTTGTTCTAGCTTAACTAGAGATCTCGAGTTCGAGTCCTGGGTATGCAGCTGCGTTAAAACTCGGTTGGGCGAGCTTTGCTGCTATTGTGGTCCTGCCCAGTTCGAACGAGATTAGTTTGGAGTGCCTAGGAGACCAAATAAAAAAATGTAAATTTTTCCTATAAGATTCTTTCATCCAACCCTCATCTCTTCTATGGTTCTTCCGTTCTTATTTCCACTCAATGATTAGCTTTGACGTAGTTTGGTCAGTAGCTATAAACAAATTACAATATTCCAAGATATTATTGTTTTTTTTTTGACAGATTAAGAAAGACCATACATTACAGCTGAAATTTTATTCTATGTATGTTTGTTGTAAAATGAATTTGTTAAAAATCCTAACTGATTAAGAGAATTAATAAAGGGGAATGTCAATTGTGGTCAGTTTGTTTATTTAATTCAAAAATCACAAAAGTTGATCGTACATGAAAGTAGCTTGAAAATAAATTAGGTTTAGTGTTATGGTTATGATCAGAAATGGATGTTATTGCTATGTTCATTGTAAAGACATGTTTTAAGTGTTAAAATTGTTAATCTTAATTTTTGTTTAATGCTTAAATGATTTGTTGTATATGATGATGTGTTTTATGCATTGCCGATTGTTGTATGATCACATGTCATTTGATTATTTGTTTATAATTTATACCAAAAATTGATAGTACACTAATTATATTTCTTTGGTCAAATGTTTGATCTAATTGGCCTAGACCCAAATTCTTTGGGTTTTTATGTATATATATCCCTTGAGAATTGCATTTTTGAAAATACACACATCTATATATTAATATAAAGCAGAATACACAGATAATTAATGCATGTTTACACGTCATTTTATAAATTTTTAAATTAAAATTAAAATATTAAATATATTTAGGGCATTTAATATTATATGATGTAGAAGTATTTCCAAAATTAATAGAAATAAACAAAACACAAGGAAATAATTTAATTAGTATTTACTATAAAAAGTGGTTTCTTTACAAAACAATAGAAGGAAAGAGAAATCATTTATTTTTATAGAGATATTCACCTAGCAAATTTTGACCATTACAAATATTCAATAAAAATATGTATATTATTAAAAAAGTAAATATTAAAAAAAATAAATTTGTAGTTACGCTTACACTAAAATTAAAATAATTTTAGAATAAAAAATAATTTAAAGATATTGTGTACCCACCTTATAGAAAATAAGACTTGATCTTAATCAATATAGTTTTGTATTAAATAAAAAGAATATTTGTTAGTGTATTATATAAATATACTAAACATATACCATCAATATAAATTTCAGCATGTCGTTTCTTTTCAAAGAGAGATAATGCTAAATTATTTCTTTTTATCTTCTTTAGCTAAGTGTTTAGACTTTATATTTATTTTGTTATCAATAAGACATGTTTAATTTACAAAGATTTTTGATATTTTAATATATTTTAAATTTTTTAAAAAATAATATAATTATTCCATTATATGGTAAACTAATTTAAAATAAAAAATATTAATTTTTAATATTTTAGTTCAGATAACTTAGAATAACTTGAACATATACGAAAAAAAGACAATGTATGCAATTTTACAAAAATATAATCTTTAAATATTTTTTAAAATTTGAAATGTTAATATTTTAATAAATAAATTTATTTTATTTATTTTTTATTTTTTAATAAATTTAAAATTTTTATTGAATTTTATTTTTTATAAAATAATTTATATAAATTAATAAATTTAATACAAATGAAAGGATAATTTATTCCGTCCATGATGTTTGGGTTGTCGAATAAATATAATTAAGTTAAGAGACTTAATTATGATTTATTTGATAAAAGGATTAAATTAGAAGCACTTTTAGTTTATGGACTAAAGTGTAATTGTGCATGGAAGGGTACCTATTTACCAATAGGTACCTCCATTTCTATAAATACCTTTCTTTCCTCCACATTTGAAATTAACTCTCACATTAAACACCAACACAAAATCAGATTTGGTGGAGGTTTTAGAATGAGTTTCTAAAACTCTCTCTCTTGGTGATCGGGATTCCGGTGTAAGATCAGGTGCGTTTTCTGTTCATTTTATTTACCGCTTAATTAATTATGTATTAATTAATTGTGTTTTATATATATTATGTATGTATATTGATTTCTTTCATTGGTATCAGAGCCGAAAGGCTGTCAAATTTTTAGAATTAATTTTCTAGGATGTTGTGGGTACTAATGATGTTGTTTTTACGATTTTATTACGTATAATTTTCGTTAAAATTAGACCGAAAACCTTAGGCCGGTATCAATCCGAAAATAAACTGTTGGAATTTGGAAAATCCGACCACACCATTGAACTTAGCAGGCCAAAACCATGCGATATATGAATTTTGTTCTGTATAGCCCGGAAGGCGGCGCGTGGGCAACACGCGCCACCCAAGCCTGCTACCGCGCGTGGGAAAAGGCGACGCTCCCTTCAGTTGGCTTCAGCGAGCGACGCGCCTGTCATTTTGATTGAACGACGCTTCGCTTGTGCGGAACGACCTTGCGTTTTGCTTGTTGGAACAACGTCGAGTCGTTTTGAATATGAACGACAGAGTATTCAGTTGGCAGCTAAACGACATGTCGTTTTAGCACGCAAACGGTCTGTTGTTTCGCTCAGCCCGACCCATAGTCCGACCCGACTCGACTCGCTCACTCGACCCAGCTCCTCAACCCGCGCATCAGTGAATAATCGCGCGACACGTGTCGCGCGTCGCTCCCCTGTGAGTGGATACACGCGCACGATCAGCGTATTCCTACACGCGCTGAGGCTCATGTCGGTGCGTGGATCGTGTTCCTGTGGCCAAAATTTTTTTCAATTTTTGATAAATTCAATATATACAATATTCTGGAATTTTGGTATATTTTTTGTAAATTTTTAAATTCCAGAAGTATGTATTTCATTTAAAATTGATTAAAATTTTGTATTTTAATTAATTAATCAATTTAAATGTACCTATATGTGAAATAAAATTCTAATAAAATTACAATAAGTTTGTAAGAGATATTATAACTTTATTATATAATTTGTTTATATTTTTGGCGTAATTCTATATGCGTTATAGAATTATTGATTAAAATTATGTATTTTAATTATTGTAAATATATTAATTTGTCAAATTAAATTCGAATAAAGTTATATTGCGGTTATAATGCGTATTAGAATTTTATTATGTAATTTGTTTACATAGTACAATTATTTTATATTCGTTATAATTTAATTCAAATCATTAAATGCCCGCAACGAGATCCGCGAGCATAAAAGATGGAATTTTGAATTCTTCGATAAATTCTCAAATCAAGAAATATTTTTCTTTTGGATTGATGATTTTATTGTTGATGTTATAATGTGTTTTAACGAAATCAACGATGAAATTCGGAAATTAATTTTGAAAAGAAATTTCATTTCTTAATAAAGGTATGATTTGGCAAAATTGTTGGAAGTCGTAAAATATATTTCTATGTGAAAATATTTACTAGATTTTGGTTGAAAAATTCCGAAGATGAGAGAAAATAAAATGTAATATTGCGAAATTGGATGCGACCCAATAAATTACATTTTACGAACCATTGTACGATCTTAGTGACTAGCGTGGCAGTAATCGGGATGCGGTATAATTGTGATACAAGTTTATGAAGCTTAGATGTAATCGCAAAATTACGTAATTGGGATTGTGATTTGTCGAAAAATCAATAAATTTGTTTTAATGATTTGACAACAGTTTAAGTAATTAGAATTACTTATGCGAATTAAGTTAGTCTTAATTAAAATGGGTATGTCGATCGGACTTAAACTAAAATTTTGTGTACGCTTGAGTATTGAGTATATTCATCGAGATAAAATTTTAGTAAATCGAGAAAGGTTTAAGTAATGAGAATTACTTATAATAATTAATGTGGTATTAATTATGACCTCGATTTGAGTTTTGGGTAATATAGAATTTCCCGCAAAGATTATACGTTAATTTTTGAAATTCTATTGCGAAATTCATTGTGTGTGCATACGTGCTTTGTGGACGTAATAACTTATTGTGTAATAAGTTGACAATACCATTCGTTGGGTATTGACAAGACTTAATGAGAATTAAGTCGTAAAATACCATTTGTTGGGTATTAGCATTTTGGTTCAATGTTCATTATTCATGTTT
>CANYCX012505549.1:0-14195 GCA_948193385.1 Breynia disticha f. nivosa | reverse complement strand
TTTGGCAAATCTTGTATCATTTAAATTTGAAGTAGTATGATGGATGTTTTTATAAATTAGTTTCAAATTTATATTTTTCTAAAAATCAAAATGATTTCCAAGTTTGGGTGTCATTTCTTGGGGAAAAAGAAATAATTATTTATGAAATGGTAGTCAAATTTGGCAGTCACACTCAATGTATACTATATCAAAGGTAATTGCAAACAATTACATTAGGTTTCTTAATTACCTAAAACATTACCTTAATATTTCACATAGAAATAGCACCTTAGGATATGTATGACATAAAACACTTAACTCAAACATGGAATCTAACCAAACAATTACAACCACTTTAGCATAAAGGAGCACACATCAATCTTTCTACATATAGCTACTTACAATACACAGAAGTAGCACATACTTTTGCACTTAACACATTATTAAACAAGCAAAGTATGTATTGCACTTGATAATCAGTATACCAAATCACTCACATAGCATTTCAACACAGAAAGCTATAATCCAAATAGTATATGTTATATCATATTTCCATAGTAATTACTTATCTCAATGTATACATCGTAAAAAACAATACATAACATACATATATCTTATTGCTAACATTTAGTTTGGTCTTTCTAATACCATAGATATTCAATATCTATACTGTCTTCTAGCAATAACACTTAGCCATTTATTATCCGAAATCATCAAATACAAGCCTTAAACAGTTTATGCAGGAATACTAAGAACAATATCAATCTTCACACAGTCATATTTATTCAAGTGTTTGCTCTTCCATTTCCAATGTTATAACTTCCAACATATCATGCCACATAGGCATCATACTAAAGTACTTAGTGCTCCTTAAGCACAAAACACATAGATTACAATCAATATAGCTAATGCATAAGTATTTCGTTTATTTTAGTGTTTTACATACATTATGCAATAGGGCAATCATCCCTATTTAGTCCTTAACCAATCTATTCTTTAATTTCCACTTAATTCAGGTCAATAAATCTCCAGGGAGCACGGGCATGCTGGTGAGCACGACCGTCATGCTCTTCATGGCAAAACTCAGGGGTCTAGCACGATCTTATGCTGTTCAGCACGGGCGTCGCGTTGAGCTTCTGGAACTTTGGACAAAAACTTAGCATGAGGTCCTGTCCTAAAACTTGGTCCGGACACGAGGTTGTTAGTTGGCACGCCCCCCCCGTGCCAACCTACGGATCTTAATCATCGACAATCAACTTTAAACAATCCAATACCAAAACCATACATACAACATTCAACCTTTTCCCATTTCCTTTCCAATCACAAAACATAGCAAAAACACTCCAATAACCTCATTTTTAAGCTCAATCATACATCAATCAAATTCTGATATTTACATGCAAGTATTCATAAGCACTTTCATACACTCATTCATGCCTTATTTACTCATTTATCATCCAAGGTTCAAATACTGCATAATCACACATTACAATTCATCATAAGAGCATAAATTCACACATTTTCAAATCCATGGTATGAAGCTCATTTTTCAAATCTGTTTAACCTGGTAAATCATATTCTTAAATAATAATAACAATATCAGAGTGAAATCAGAAGAAAATAAGAGGAAAATGAGAGGAGAGAGAAAATGAAATATCATTTCATAAACATCTCGGGCCCAAAACATTCGTAACAATATGTTTTTCATGTTTTTTCTCATATTTTGTGTGCATTTCTACTGTCAAATATACATTTATTTCTTTTTCACTTGCAGCACATTCCATTCAACAGTGAAGAGAAGCAATTACACAAGCAATAATTTTTTTTGTAATTCTGGTACAAGTAAGCTTCTAATTTTTTTTTGAATGAAAGTAGTAAGCTTCTAATTAAGAACCATTATAAACATGTTTTTTATGATTGAATTTGTTAAAAACAATACTCAGTTTCATATTCTTATTTTTTGTTTCATTATTATGTTTTTTTCATCTATCATATCCATAATTTTATATTCAAGAAAGAGAAGCATTTCTAAAAAACTAAGGTTACACAGTGCAGATAGTGTTAATATACTAAAGAAAAAATAAAATCTGGTAGTGCAAATATTTATTTATTAATACTTGCTTAGCCTTTACTGTATTAATTGATTAATACAACAATAATGATTAATCAATGTTTGTTAATCTAGAAACTATGCCACATTTTATGGAAATGAAAGGAAAATAAAAAAGAATAAAAACGAAAAAGTGTTTTGGAGCCAAGAGTTTGGAAGAAAATGAGTGGGATGCAAGAATAGCTTTACGCACCTGCAATGAAAAGCATATACAGTTAGTTGTATGCGTTATTAATTAATACAACAATAATGATTAATCAATTTTTGTTATCTAGAAACTATGCCACATTTTATGGAAATAAAAGGAAAATAAAAAAAATAAAAACGAAAAAGTGTTTTGGAGCCAAGAGTTTGGAAAAAAATGAGTGAGATGCAGGAATAGCTTTAGGCACCCGCAATGAAAAACATATACAGTTAGTTGTATGCTTTAATTAAGGCTATTTGACATGGTTGAATGAGTAAATTGCTCAATCAACCATTGATTCATTTCGTTGTGGTCAATTTGAGTTAAAATCTATCTAAATATGTTAAAGTTAAAACATCACAATGAACCACAAGTCAACATTCTATTTTTCTAATTTTCTTTGTTTTTGAATTATTTTAATTAAATTGAACTAATTATTAAGAGACCTTAAGTTTCCCATTCATTAATCCTAATAATCAATGCTTCAGTTATATACTAAAATGAACTTTTTACATTTTTATATCCCTTCACGTTCCAACTCCCCAGAATTGCAAAACCCCTCCACCCATACCTTCTTTCTCATCTCCCACGACCTCATCACCATCCTCACAAAATTCACTACTCTTCTTCCTCCATCAATTAGAGTATCATCATCAACTATGTTAACTGGATCAAGAATTCCCATACTCTTACTCTTCTTATTTGCTACCTTTGATTCCATTTGTGTTGTTAGAAGGTAGTTTTGTCTCTTTTCACTTTTGGGTATGTTTTATTCGTAGGTAAAGTTTTATTTTATCTTTATTGGTTAAATTGTTGTTTTGGTGTATTTGTTTTTGTGGGTTATAGGTTTTGGCTAGAATAACATAAGATGGTTTATTTATTAAAGAGCTTGATAGGATCACTGGACAGGCTGGTTATAATTCAAGGTGAGTTAATTCAAGGTGAGTTTAAAGTTCAGTTCTTTTTGTTCTTTTTTTTTTTAAGTTTGATGTTAGTGGATAATTGGGGTTTGATTGGATAGTATGAAGTTGTAATAGTTATTTACGCTATAAATTTTTTGATGACCTTAGTTTTGAGCTTGATGTTGAAATAGATGCATGATATTGACATTTAGTGGTTATGTATTTAAATTTCAGTTGATTTTGCTATTTTAGTGACAATCTGCAATTTCTCTAGATGATACACTGTGGATAATGGCTTGCAGGTGAAATAAATGTTGTTCTTTGTATGTACCATTTGTGTTCTCTAAATCAAAAATTCCCACTCTTACTCTCCATGGTTGCTACTTTTGGTTGCATTTATATTGCGGAAAGAAAATTTTATCTGTTTTCATTTTTAGTTATATTTTTCATCGGTAATGTTTTGATTTTTAGCGTTTAAACTGTTGTTTTTGTGTTATTGTTTTTGGCGGTTATAGGCTTTGGCAGGACTCACAACAAAGGGTTCATTTGATTAAAGAATTTGATAGGATTACTGACAGGGGAGATAATTCAAGTTGAGATTAAATTCATTTGTAGTGAGAGATTGGTTAATGAAATTGTTTTATGAATGATGTTTTGTCAATTGGAACCAAATTTGTTTACATTGGTAGAGTTTGTTAGTAAAAAGTAAGTGGCATTTGGACGTTGATGGGGACTTGTGATGATTGTATTCTTGAAAGAGTTTCACAACATCTTAGCATCATTTCTTAACCATAATCTTTATATATGGAAAGGGCAATTAATCTGTATTGCAGCAAAATAACAGGTTGGATGAAAACAAAAATTACACGCACACTTCATAAGCTAAATTGTTTAATTATTTTTTAAGAAACACATCCTTTAGCAAGAAAATTAAATTGCACTAAGCATGTCTTATGTATACTAGCTAAAGCAAAAGGCTACTAAAACTCTAAATTGCTTACTAATTCAGTTCCATACAAAGCAAAGGCTCAACTATAATATCTGTATTTATTACTAAAAATCAAATCTACTTTTACTTACCCCTTAGATTGCGTGGAGAACAAATTGCATAGGAAGAAGAGGTACATTGAGCAGCAACATTGGAATAAGAGGTAATAAAGATCAAGTAACTCAATATCAAATTGATTAACTTCCAAAGTTATTTTAATTATATATATAAATTGATTAACTTCAATTGCAACATTCATGATATAACTTTTTAAATCTCAATCAAATGTCTTCATTTCTTTTAATTATTTTCAATCATACATTTTATATGTTTTATTCTATTAAATATACTTTTTAAATTAATATACATTGTTCTTTCAGTTATTATAATACAATTTTGATTCCTCTAAAGTATATTCCAAAAATGTATTGATAAATTTTTTAACTTAAAAATATCCGCGAAAGCCGGATTGCCGACTAGTTTGTAATAGAACCATATTGAATAAACTATTTTTTTGTAATATAAAGAATTGTTAATTTTTATAATTATTCTATTATGTTTTTCTAATTATTAAATAATTTACATATAGAATGAAATTAAATGTATTTATAATTAAAATATCCCAATACATTGTGTGGATACTGTAGCTAGTAAATCTACCAAAGATATTTATAAGTAAAGATGCTCCTACCAAACACAATATTAAGGAAAAAAAATACATATATATATTATTTATACATATTTGGTCGTCTTTTTGTTGAAGAAAACATTATTGTTCATTATTTTAGCCAAAAACGTATAAAAAAAATACGATCCTTGGGAGCGAATAGTAAACCAAGCACTAAAAATACAAAAGAGGTTTTAGTATAAAAAAAAGCAAAAAAAAAAAGAGAACCTGAAAAAAGTGTACAGTAATAATGACACCCCCTTATTTTCACGAATCTTCCTTGGGCCCACCTAAATACTTTAAATTTTTTATCCCAATCTCGTAATTATACCCAACTTGATGCCCTTTTGTTAACATTCACCCATACCGGTTCCAACCCAAGTCCTAAGAGGTCTCGGACTCAACCCAAGCTGTCTTCGCAAAAACGGCGGCGTTTCTGCCCCGATTTTCCCGCAACTTCACCCCAGTTTCAACACTTAATAACGATTCTATCCCTCCAAACTCACAGAATATAAGTGACCCTTTCTCCACTGTGTTTTTTTGACTCTCTCACAAAACCCAGAAAGGTTCTGGGACTAACAACAATCATAAAACAAAGTGAGAGAGTACATATTCTTTTCACAAACATTGTTAGGTACTTTTCTGTTTCTGTTTTTCTTCTATGTGTTACCACTTTATAATGTTGTCTTTTTTTAATATTTATATGTAAAATATGTTGATGATCATCTCAAGTTTAAAACTGTAAAGACAACTTTCAACATAAGCCCTAACTCAGCTGTGATGAAGACAAGTTTTATTTTTTGAGTGAAGTTGAGAGCATTATGTTACGAGTATAATTAATTCATTCACAATTACGGTGGCGTGTGTATTCTGTCATAGTTTCATCTATTTCTTTTACAATCCATGCATGGCTTGTCAAAGTATGGTTTTTTGTATTGTCCGACGATCTAATTCCATTTCATATGCAGATTGTTGATTTGTGGAGGTAAACATCAACTTCCAATGGAGCTTCAACAGAATAAGATGCCATCTGCTCATTTAACTTCTATATCTTTTCGAATTGCAACTGAGGAAGAAAAGGTAACTGAAGGTTTTATTTTTCTTGAGTACAAAGTTGAATTGATAACTTGATTATGCAGGATTCAGTGTAATATTAGGGTGAAGAATTGTTTCGTGGAATTCCTATTTTCATTAGGTCAATTCACAAATGCATGTATAACATTACCTTCGTTTTGTTTGCATCGGTAGAATGATTAACTATACCTGGATTGATTTTGTAACAATATGAGGCAACATTACGAAATCTTTATCAAGTGTTTTTGTATAATCGTATTGATTTAGAAAACGGAAAATTGAACTTTTGTTTTTATGATTGAGATAAAATTCGTTTTTAAATTTCTTTTTGTAAACTGAAACAGTGTGAGACTAATTGTCGCAATACCTCAATAATGTTTTTCCTTTCCCGCGGTTTCTATACCTCTTTGACGATCCAAATCTATTGAATCCCTTTGCCCTGTGCAATGTTTAATTTATTTTTATATCTTTTGGTGATGATTTTGAAAGTAGCAAGAGCAACTGCCTTATTTTAAGCGTTTCTTAGTATTTCCATATGCATAAGGCTTTAATATGTTGAAATACTGTAACAGGAAAAGCTTCCAGTTTTTGCAATTGAGGCCAGCAGTGAAGTTGTCGATCCTAAGCTAGGACTCCCGAATCCATCTTCTCAGTGTTCAACTTGTGGATCTAATGATTTAAGACATTGTGAAGGTGCAAAGGAAATTTTGTGCTAAGTTGTGTTGAAAATCAATACCTGTTTAGTAATTGTGCTTTTCTCATGGTCATTTTAGGTCACTTTGGTGTAATAAAATTTCCATTTACAATTCTGCACCCGTATTTCATGTCTGAAGTTGTGCAAATTCTGAACAAAATTTGCCCGGGATGCAAAGCTGTGCGGAAAGATTTATATGGCAAGGTTGGTTATCCGTGTTTTTATATTAATTTTCTTTCATTTTTTCTCCTCTGTGGCTAATCATTGTCTTAACTTGAGGTGACCACGTCATTGTAAAGTTGTAACATTTTCATCCCCACTTTCCGGGATCATTATTACATTTTTAATGGATCATTATCACTATCTGATTTTCTTATCACACATCGCTAATAATGTATTCACCTTTTCTGGCATTGTAATTCGAAAAGTGCCATATAGTCCCAGTGGAAACTCCATGTCAATACTCTCTTTGAACATAATTACCTTTTGTTTTTTATTATTGAGAATCAATTTGGAATATTTTAATAAAGAATTGGAAAGTTGGAAGGAGGAATTCTTTTAATGTTCAAGGTTTTTTGTAGACATCTCGTTATTTTCTTTGGACTAATCTGTTTCCAGATTATTGGCTACTCTGCTTGACATTTTTTTACCAATATTATTCGTGCAACAGGCAACTGATGTAAAGTCTAAAGGGGATCCAGCTAAGGGTTGCAAATATTGTATAGTAAGTATGCTAACTATCATAATTTTTATTTGTCTACATTGATTATAACCATAATCCTCCAAATAGGGAAAGTCAGTTGATCGGTATCCGAGAATGAAATTCAGGGCCTCTTCCCAAGAGGTTTTCAGAAAAGCTGCAATTATAGCAGAAATCAGTGAACGGTTGCTGAGAAGAAGAGGTCAACAGAAAAAGTTGGCTGATGACTATTGGGATGTCATTCCAAAAGATGAGCAACAAGAAGAAAATGATCTGAAACCCTATAGAAGGGTTCTATCACATTCACAGGTAGCATAATTTCACCTTATTGTATGATTATTTTATTTTGAGATTTTTAATGATATTTGCAGATGCCCATCACATAACTTCTTTGATCCTCTGTTTTGATTAATTTGATGAACTTGTTCCTAAGTTTGTGGATAGCTTATTGTGGATGTTTTGGCGTTTCTTTCCTTTTTGTTCTATGCTTTTCAATTAATGGATTTAAATTCTGAATTCAATCAATTTTTATTCAGATATTGGAAACTGTACTGGATTTATGCTTTCAGGAGATCAATTAAAATAGTGTAATCCATTTCTGAATGTTTGGAAGCTAGTAATGAATTTGAATCTCTTTTGAGTATTTTCAGCATGGCTATTGGAAGTCTAAAAAGGTGATTTGCCAAAGAAAAATCGATGTATATGTGTTTGGTAATGTCCAAAATATTATATTCACTTTTTGAAATATCTAAGAAACGTCAATTCAAAGAAATTGGAAATTGGAGCTTTTCACAAAAGCTGATTTTTAAACTACTTTTGATTATAGAAGTGATCTAAAGTTTTATTCACCAAATTGCTAATTATTTTTGAAAAGTAATTTATATAATATTTATATTTTCAAAATGCAAACTTGTCGCATAAGCTATGCGAAACTGGGACCTCATTGCCTATATTAGGAGAAAAGAGGAGTTGAATATACCTGCGGTTGTATGAAGATAATTCACAGTTCTAGATGTTCAATATAATTCATTATATCATGGCAATTTAAATATAATGCAAATTTGAGAATGTTAACAATTTATTTGTTTGCCTAGTTACCTTTTATGCGTTATTAATCATCTCATGATTAGCCTGTTGTTATTTGGATCATGTCCTCGTGTATAAATCTCTCCTTTGTGTTTAAATCTTCTGAATTCAAATTTATTACTCCTACAAATCACTTCATATGTGCAGCCATGCAGACCTTTTTTCTGAATGTTTCTGATTTTGCTGTCTTCCTTTTGAATGTGTTATGACCAAATGTTCTTATATTTTAATTTTCAGGTTCGGCATTTGCTAGTGGATGTGGATCCAGATTTCATTAGAAAATATATTCCAAAGATGGACTTGGTTTTCCTTAATTGTTTCCCTGTAACACCAAATTCTCATCGAGTGTCTGAAGTTGCTCATGCATTTTCAAATGGCCAGCGCTTGGTCTTTGTGAGTATTATTTCCCATTTACTTCATTTTAAACTCTCAAAATGTTAAGCTGCTTATATCCAATTAATTTTTTCAGGATGAGCGGACTAGGGTATATAAGAAAATGGTTGATTTCAGAGGGACAGCGAACGAATTGAGTTTTCGCATCCTGGAATGCCTGAAAACTTCCAAGGCAAGCTGCATAAGCTTTTCTATAAATTTATGTCCGCATATTTATATAAAATAACAGGTTTGATTGATTTTTTCTACGTTCTAAATTGGCAGCTAAATGCAGACAATTCATTAGATAATGATGTCATCATTGGCCAGCAAAAGAAGAGTAATGATTTTGTTTGCAACGCATCTGGCTCACGATACATGAAAGATGTTATTCTTGGTAAAAGGAATGATCACTCATTTCGCATGGTGGTTGTTGGTGATCCAAATCTCAAGCTCAGTGAAATTGGCATACCTTGTCCTGTGGCAGAGAGGTTACAAATTTCTGAACATTTGACTGCATGGAATTTGGAGAGGTTGCACACTTGTTGCGAAATGCGTCTGCTTGAGAAGGGTGAGATGCACATTCGCAGAGAAGGTAGTTTGGTTCGTATTCGTCGTACTGAGGAACTCCGTGTAGGAGATATCATTTATAGGTCACTTAATGATGGAGATATGATTTTGATCAATAGACCACCATCTATCCATCAACATTCCCTTATTGCTCTCTCTGTTAAGGTTATTCCTGCTACATCAGTTCTTTCGATAAATCCTCTCTGTTGTTCCCCTTTCCGTGGAGATTTTGATGGTGATTGTTTACATGGATATGTTCCTCAATCATTAGAATCTAGAGTTGAGCTCACTGAGCTTGTTTCTTTAGATAAGCAGTTAACAAATGCTCAAAGTGGGCGGAATCTTCTCTCTTTTAATCAAGATAGTTTAGTTGCTGCTCACTTGGTCATGGAAGATGGAGTTCTCTTTGATATATTTCAAATGCAGCAACTGGAAATGTTCTGCCTCCACAAAACATTGCCGCCTGCTATTGTGAAGGCTCCCTCGCAGGATGGAAGTTTTTGGACCGGAAAGCAATTAATAAGCATGCTCCTGCCTAGAGATTTTGATCATGAATTTCCTTCAGATGACGTTTGCATTCGTGCTGGAGAGCTTATATCTTCGCAAGGATCTTTTTGGCTGCGTGACACTGATGGAAACCTTTTCCAGAGCCTCATGAAGCATTGCCAAGGTCAGTTCATTGACTTTTTGTATTTTGCACAGGAAGCACTCTGTGAGTGGTTGTCTTCGAGAGGATTAAGTGTTTCACTTGCTGACCTATACTTGACCCCTGATTCATACTCACGGATAAACATGTTGGATGAAATTTCGAATGCATTGCAAGATGCAGAAGAAACAAGTAATTTTAATCATCTTATGGTGCGTTCTTATCGAGATTTCCTTGCTGGAAACTACGAAGACGATCAATATGGTTTGACTTTTGACGTAGAGAACTTGTGCTATGAGAAACAGAGATCTGCTGCTCTTAGTCAAGCCTCTATTGATGCTTTCAAGCAAGTGTTTCGTGATATTCAAACTTTATTCTACAAATATGCAAGTAAGGAAAACTCATTACTCGCAATGATGAGGGCAGGAAGCAAGGGCAATTTGCTTAAGTTAGTCCAGCACAGCATGTGTCTTGGATTGCAACATTCACTGGTGCCATTATCTTTCAGAATGCCTTACCAGCTCTCTTGTACTGGTTGGAATAAGCGAAAGGCCGACGATGCCACTAAATGTGCCAAGTCTTATATCCCGTACGCGGTGGTTGAAGGCTCTTTTCTTACAGGGTTGAATCCCGTCGAATGTTTTGCTCATTCAGTGACTAATCGTGAAAGCTCATTCAGTGATAATGCTGATCTTCCTGGAACTTTGACTCGAAGGTTAATGTTTTTCATGAGAGATATATATGCTGCCTATGATGGAACAGTACGTAGTGCTTATGGGAGTCAGGTTATTCAGTTCTCTTATGGCAATCTCAACGCATCATTGACTGGTACTGATGCTGAGTTTCTTGACAAGTGTGATGCAATAGGGGGACAACCAGTGGGTTCATTGGCTGCTTCTTCCATTTCTGAAGCAGCATACAGTGCCTTGGATCAACCAATTAGTTTACTTGAAAAATCACCTCTGCTTAATCTGAAGGTATCACCCTTCCAGTTTCTCATCCTTGCATATCCAATTTAGAATTTCAAAAATTTTTAAGGTCCGTCAAAGAAAATTGTAAGCTTCCCTACGATGTCATGGGATAATTTGAAGATCTCAGGTGATATTAGAACCAGAAATTACCATGGAATTTAGCGTATTGTACAGTCGTTAAGTGAATTTTCCTGCATGTGTTTTATTCTTGTGAAAATTGGAAACTGTGACTTATTCATTCATAGCTAGACGTTTTTTTTTCTCACTATAAGGTAGCCCACTTTACGACATTTCTCAGGGGTTTCTCTTGTTGATTGCCTAAAATATTATGTTCAATCAAATGTGCAGAATGTGCTGGAGTGTGGTCTGAAGAAGAATAGTTCTCATCAAACCATGACGTTGTTTTTGTCAGAGAAACTTGGAAGACTGAGGCATGGTTTTGAATACGGAGCATTAGAAGTTCAAAACCAATTAGAGAAACTACTCTTTTCAGACATTGTTTCTTTTGTGAAGATAATGTTAGACTCGTTTTCTTTCATATATGCATATTCACCGACTTCTTTTTTCTACTTCTTCTTCTGTAATGTTGACTACAGTGATATTGTTGTTATATTGAGTTCATGTATTTTTTTTGGATATTAGCTACTCTCCGCAGAATCAGAGTCGTAGCAAGTTGCATTTCAGTCCTTGGGTTATCCATTTTCATGTTTCAAAGGTACTATAATTTTAATTTCTACGTTGTTTTTTGATCTATTTAGTTTATTACAATAATGACTGATCTTTCAGGAAACTGTGAAGAAAAAAGGTCTAAAGTCGCAGCCTATAGTCGACTCCCTCTATAAGAAGTTTCAATCAACAAAGACTAATATTCCCAATGTACAACTAGCTTGGAAGTGAGATGCCCTTACTTTAGTAAAACATGTTTAGACATATCTGTGCTGGCAATTTTCTTGCACTGCTTCGGGGTTTATTCTCTGTTGGATGGAAAACCATAGGTTTATTTTCTCACATAATGCTAGCTGTTTGGAAATTTTCTCTCTGAAATTGTTGCAAATGATTTCAGAGTTACTTGAAGTACTGGGAATTGAAACTTTATTGCTTTTTTTTTTTTAATTCAAACTATTTTCTTGATTTTATTTCTCACTAAATGTAGATTCTCTTTGGAGCTGCATTTTGAATTCCTCTCGATTGCATTTTTCTTGTGGCTTTGTTGGATTATAAATTCTGTGAATTATTGTGTTGAAGAATTTTCACATCACCCTTACATTTATTTTACTGGTTTATCTGCAAAAAGAAGGGTTCTTCTTTTTCTGTTTTTTTTCCGCAAAACATTCCGTTTGGCATTCACTTATTCTCAGTGTAAAGTTTATTGTTTATGGATCAGATCCAGAGCTGTAGTGACAGACTAACAATTTAGTTTCTCTTGTTGGCTTTGTGTGTGTTTCTGTGCAAACTCTGTGGGGAAGTGTTACTTGCCTCTTTATTCTCCTCATGATCTATTTAATTACAATGGCAGAAAATGTTCTGTAGCTGACACTCAAAGGGAAAAAGAAGAAACATTTTGCCTTACTGTAACTGCAGCTAAAAGTTCTAAAACTTCAGCTATACAGTTGGACACAATTCAAGACATGATACCATTGCTTCTTGAAACAGTTTTAAAAGGTTGGTATCATGTGTATTTGTTACCTTTCTCTGCATTTAACAGCCGAACCATTGTTCAAATTTTCAGTTTCTTTTATTTGTATTTAGTTTCATAGTATTTTTTTATTTCTTAGGATTAAGGGAGGTAGACAAGGTTGATATACTTTGGAAGGATAGGCCAAAAATGCTGAAATTACATAGGCATAACCGTGGCGAGCTTTATCTTAGAGTTTCAATGTCAGGACGCACTGATAGAATTAGACTCTGGAACAAGCTCCTGAATGCCTGTGTCCCAATAATGGACATGATCGATTGGACACGAAGTCATCCAGATAACATTCATGAATTGTTCTTAGCTTGTGGTGTAGATGCAGGGCGGAGTTTGTTTCTCAATGTGTGTAATTAGCTCTAATTTCTTAATGAATTATGCACATGGTTGTTCAAATTAATTGATAAATAAAATATTACTAACCGGCACTTCTGCAGAATCTAGCGTCTGCGGTATCTGATGTTGGAAAGGATGTACTTCCGCAGCATATGCTTCTTGTTGCAAATTGTTTATCGGTTACTGGGGAGTTTGTGAGCCTTAATGCCAAAGGACTAAAGCTTCAAAGGGAAGAAGCGTCTATTTTGTCACCCTTTGTGCAAGCGTGTTTTTCTGTAAGCCTTTGATATGTCTTTTTCCATTTACATTCTTGCCTACTTTTATCAGTATATTACATGATTTCGGTGAAATTTGTGGGGCAGACTCCAGGAAATAGCTTTATAAAAGCTGCCAAGGCTGGGATCACTGATGATCTTCATGGAACTATAGATGCGTTGGCCTGGGGAAAGGTTCCGTCAATTGGGACTGGGCAGTTTGATGTTTTCTATTCTAGCAAAGTATGCTCTTCTCCCTTCATAATAAAGTTAATAATGACTAGTCGTCTTTTTCCGGAATTGTTGTCTTTTTCCGGAATTGTTGTCAAAATAAGGATTCAATTTGGATTTTGGATTCACCACATATTTTATCGAGAAAATATATCTTTCAGATATTTGCTTAGTTCATGGACGCTGAAACTTTTAAGGCCTGCTTTCAGCTAATTCACATGCTGGTGATTGGTGTTTGCTTCAAATCATCATATATTTGATCTTTATGATTATCGTTGTTATCCTTCAGGGTTGTGAGCTTTCAAAGCCTTTAGATGTTTACAAGCTTCTTGGTACCCAAATGATTTCAGCTGAGCAGACAATAAAGATTGTGCCAGCTGATTTCGGTTATAAATGTGAAAAAATTAATGATCAACTTTTGCAAAAGTTTGGGGTTATGAAGTTGGAAAATCTGAGGAGGGAATTAAAAAGAAAGTATACATATTCCGATATTCAGAAGCTCTCACAATCTCTGAGCAGAATCTTGAACAAGTAAGATATGTTCTTTTTATTTTCTTTTTATGTAGTTGGTAACAGTCATATTTGCACTGCCAATTGTTTTTTTTTTTCATTGTTATTTTGTAATACTGTTATTTCACTCATGGTGATGGATTTCTATATGAATTTAGATTATCCACAAACCTGTAATTTTCAATGCCACTCAGATCGTATGTCCTCATCCTTTCCGCCAACCTGACCATC
>CANYCX012505425.1:0-11762 GCA_948193385.1 Breynia disticha f. nivosa | reverse complement strand
TCAAGCGTGTAAAGAGGCTCTTGGTGAGTAGAAAATCAAGGAATAGAAGTGAGTGTTGAAAATCCTAAGTGAGGAACTTAGGTAGTGGAGTAGGATTGATCCGAACCACTATAAATTCTGTGTTCTTTGTCTTTGTTCTTTACATTTCTATAAGAAAGTTCAATTTGTGAACAAGCTTTATTCAACCCCCCTTCTAGAGCTTACATAGGGCAACACCAAGTAACTACCGTCTTAGAATACTCCAACACGACCGTTTTTTACATCAATAATGAATCACAAACGTGATTCCTCTACAACAATAACACACGGAATAAACAAAATGTGTTTTAGCACAAAAGAGTAAACGATTCACCTTGTTTTGTCAATCCAGATGAGTTTTCTTGTGAGGCAAGAGGCACACGATGATCACCACTAGACCAACTACTTTTTCACGTTTTCTTTCTTAGAGAAACCCTAAAATTTTCTCTCAATTGCAGGTGGAACCTCACGGCAATGTTGGTGTTTTTTGGGACGTCACTTTCTCTCTCCTCTGAAGAGAATTAGGGTTAAGTGGTGTTTTTAAAGACTAGTGATTTGATTAATTTGAACTCTTAACAATCCTAATCACATTAGGACTTGATAAGATTTAAATTCAAATTCAAATCTCTTTAAATTTGAACCACTTGGTGGTGACCCACATTGTGGATAATTAAAAGAATTTATCTTTTAATTTATCCTACAATAATGTTGTCTTAACTTAAGACAAGGTTCCTAAATTTTCTCTTTCTTATTTCTTACATATTTTCACTTAAGACATCATATTTAATAAATAATCTTTATCTTAAAATCATGTAAGAAATACTATTTCTCATCCATCTTAGGCCCAATTACCAAAATTGGCCCAAATGCCCATTCCAGCCCAATAGCCGGATTTTGACCTAAGGTGAAATACCAAAATTACCCTTTTAGGTTTTTTTCATCCATGTGCGATCTGTAGGACTATTTAATAAAGACAATGAGTTTAATAACTCGTAAATCATAGGCGGTCTCTAGTAAGACACTATGATCACCCTAAATTAAATAACTGACGTGCAGTGTCAACAACCCTACTACAATTCAAATAAATCCTTTGACCTTCGATATATTGATTTAGCATAAGGCATGTTGCTAACATCCTTATTTAATGCTAAATCACTTTTCTTGATCTCTATGACAAAATTGATAAGTTCGAATAAATGACTTAATCGTTTCATTTAGGTGCAGCCACACTCTTCCCAATCTTGTCTATTAAGCGACCAGTGATATCATCTCTCATAGAGAGGGTCAATCCCTTCACTTCACTCATCCTCTCAATTATGATTCGTAGCAACCCAATCATACCCATACTTGTCAACCTTTTACGACCACGTTAGGCGTATGTCAAAGTACACTAAAAATCACAACAAGAGACACAGTGATTTCCAGTCTAAGGATAATATTTGACATTGCAAATGGTGATCGCTCTCCAAGTATAATGCTCTACATTATACCTATGCACTTTCTTAGATGTCCCAAATATCTATGACCCGTAGAATATGATTATCTACAAAGTACATATTAGTCTTAATTCATTTCTATTTCCATAGAAACAAGTGACTAGGGACATTTAGAATGTTAATCTCAAAACTTCCATGTTCTACTATCAAGCGCTTAATTAACATTCTTGGATATTTTATCAAACATATACCACAGGTCAATACATGATGTGATAAAATAATGTCTCATAATTTTATTAATCAAATAATAAAAGTTACAAATAATGTATTGGGCTAGTGCTTGCACTAACATAAAGTGCAAAAATTATCCTAAACTAATTGGCAAGAAACATAAAAACAATCACAGAAATTCAAATTAATAAGAAATTAACATTGCAATAAAATGTAAATGTGCAGGAATGTAACAAACATCAATTAAACATAAACTTAGCAATAAAAATATAAAACCCAATCTAAAACTACTCAAAAACAGTCAGTGAAACAACATCAAAGCAAGAAATCAAACAGTAAATTGCTAAAATTCTAAAAAACATTAATAGAAATGTAAAGGCAACATCTAAAAGTAACTGGAATGAAAAACCCAAAGCAATAACCTGCAAGAAACATAAGTCGACATCAGAAATCTAAACAATAATAATTGAAAATGCAGAAATGTAAAGAGCTTGTACAGAAACGTAAATCATGCGAGAAATGTAAAAGAAATGTAAAACAGAGCAAGAAAAGTAAATAGATTGCAAGGAAATGTAAAGGATGCTGAAATGTAAAACCTAAAACTACACTACAGAAGCTACAGGTCATCTAACATCCGACCCTTTGGATAACGAAAACCCTCGATCCTTTAAACGCAAGGATCAAACTGCTCGATCGATGGCACGTCTCGTGTTTGTTGGCATGACTTGTGCCCCGCGTGAAATCAGCATGGCACGATCAAAACACGAGTATCCCACGATTCGTGCCAATTTTAATTTAAATAAGAGGTCGTGCTCATGTTCTGGGAACGGCTCGACCCGTGCTGAAATTCTGGGTAACACATGAGCTCTTGCTCGTCATTTGGGGTCGTGGCTGTAAATTGAGGTGAGCACGACTCGTGCTTATCATCAGCACGTCGTGCTCATCCTCTTTGAGCTCAAATCTCTCTCTAATCCATTGTATCCTACCTGCTGATTAGTCTCAAATCACAAGCAATATTAACTATTATCTAAAAAGTCAGAATCTGGTGAAAAACAGATGATAATCCATGAAAGTGTGACTATCCTGCACGTAAATTATATTTTAAACTAAAAATGAATTTTCTAATTAAAAACAGTTTAAAATGTGATTTTTAGGAGAAATTACAAACAAATACGCGCGTAATACTCAAATAAAATATGAGAAATGTACTCATATTACGCGCGCATCAAGCAAAATAGAAATTTAATTCGTTGTCTATATTCGAAATGCGACAACATGAAATTATTATGACCTAAACATTTGTACGCAAGAGGTTTTATTCTGTAATATTTTCATTTGATATATCAAGGAGAAGCTATTCAACAATTTAATGCAGCAATGTAAGAGTTTGTATAGTACAAGGAGACGAGCTCATTTGCAACTCCATTGCATAAGGAAGAAGATATATTTTATCCATCTAACTTTAATCCACTTGCTCAAAAAATAAAAAACATAGCGTCCACTTGAAAGTTGAATATTTTTTGACACAAAATAAAAAATATTATAGTAAAATTTTTATTAAATAAAAAATATAAAAGAAATATGAAAGAAAAAAGTATAATAAAATACCATATATGCAAATCAAAAATAGTATAATGTACATACAAATTATCAAAGTACATATATATAAGACTATGCAAAGAGGAGACGGAGGTGGCGATGGCTGGCGAGCTGTGGAGGAATTATCGAGATTAACATGTGGATGCGTAAAATACCAATCCATTTGTCGCTGGAGCTTTGCGAATCGCTTCTCTAAGGTATCAACTATAGAACAGAGCTACTCTTTTTCCATTGATCTCCATGGCGCGGGTGCAACCTTGTCGTGGGTTACGAATATGCTTGGCAAAATAATCAAAAGCAGCGGACCCCATGCCAAAAAAATCCTCGAGGGTTGACACCGCATACGACCTCAATTTAGGCCTCGCACTCATCCTGCATGCTTGTGTTGCTGTAAAAATCGATCCGATATGATTGAGCCTAGTTGATATGACACGATTATGACACGAACACTCATCCTGCATGTGTAAATTACCAATCCATTTGTTGATACGATTATGACACGAATAAGCTTTATTTTCGCGTGCCATAAATGGGCTGACACATTTATGACATGAACCCGTTTATACTAAATCCAAATCCTCCTAAGAGCGTGTCGTGTAAATGTGTCGTGTCAAAAATTGACAGCTCTACTCAAAGTCGAGTTCCAAAAAAAATGCGTCAAATATTGATATAGAGATAAATTTAGAAAAATGCAATTTTAAATATTTCCGTAAGTATTTTGTCATGTGTATAAAAACATAAATTGGACTGAGTTTAAGGATAATTTTTCAATTCAAATTGAGTGTATCTCTCTTTCTCTAATTATGCGGTAAATCCCTAACCACATTAGCATGTTGTAAGCATACACGTTGATAAATACATGCCATACCAAAACCCCACATCGCCACCTCTCCACGCTCATGCTTTATCTCCTTCCTTAACCTATTGATTTCCTCTCCTAACATCAAACCAATCATATTCCTCTTCTGTATCCACCAAAAGTCACAATCTCCATGGCCTCTGGGGCTTTTGACCAAAATAGTGTCTGTGAAAAAACTTATTACTAAACCAGTGTTATCACAAAAGAATTTCCAAATTTATGGTGGTCAACAGGAAAAAACACCACATGTCATGATATTTTAACACTAAAACGTCATGATGTGTGACGATGAAGAAAAGGACGTGACACGTCATGACGATTTGTGCATACAATGCCATGACATGTAGCGTTTTATATAAAACACTACACGTCATGGCATTTTATGGACAAAACGCCATGATGTGTGGTGTTGAATGCCCTGTCACCACTAACTGCCAGGTCACGCGGATGAATGCCTTTGTTGGATGAATTACAGATGCATGTGAATGAGTGCAGAGGCATGTGAACCAATTCAGAAGCTTTAATTGACAGGAGGAGTAATTTTGTGTCTGTTTGTGGTAAATTGGAGACCTCATTTCAGAATAAATAGAGGAGATTCAATGCAAAATCTTGCAAAACTTTCAAACTCAGATTTCTCTCCTCCTCTCTCTCATTGCAACCTTCATCTTTTTCTTTCTTATTTTTAGTTCCTATTCAAATACACGACCTTCTTCTGTCCATTAAAATAATTTATTTGTGAAAGTGTGAAGGTTTAACAAATTATTCTGCTTGCTTTAACAGGTAAATAGTTCTAATACTTATTTGTTTTCTTAAGTGTAATTTTTTTATTATAATTAATACTGGTTTTTTTGACAGGAGCGTAAAATTTCAAAGTTCAAGTATCAGTTTTTGAGAGGTAAGTTAATGTGTTTACAATTACTTAAATTTTGTTTTTTTAAATTTTGTTTTTAATTTAATTTCCGAAGAGCTTATTGTATTTATTTTAAGTGAATATAATTGTGTTTAGTTATACAAATAATAGTTCAATTATTTTCTTATAATGTTAAATTTTAGTTACATAAATAATGCATGCAGTAGTTGTTAAATATTATTTACATAAATAATAAACTTCTCCATGTTACAAGTTAGTTATAATATCACAGTATGTGTTTTTTATGTTAGCATAAATATTTATGTTATTTTAGCATAAATGCCCATATTATGTTAGCATAAATATTTATGAACTTATTGTTTTGTAATTTTTATTTCATAACATCTACCTTTTAATTTAATTTTAAATTTAACAGTCATAGGTTATAAGAATGGCATCTCAGCGAGATCACATTACACCGGGACCCATTGATACCTCTGTGTTGACTTTGCAATCTCAGCACCGCTCACAGGCTGTTTGGTTCGACATTGATGGGGTATGTATTTTTTTTAAAATTTTATCGTGTAATGCCCCGAAAATTCATCTATTTTGAATTTGAATGATGAATTATAAATGAGGATGAAATAGGAAAGAATGTCGTGTTTGATTTCCTTGCATGTTCAGAGGAAGTTGTATGAATGCGATGGAAACTAAAGTAATGAAGGCTTTAGTTTCAAACAGACTGATAAAGGGTGACATGAGGTATGTTTAGATGTTAAAATAAAGTCTAATCTAACGTCAAATCATGTTTAATTCATGAATCATAATGTTAAAATATGTTAAGGATGCATTGGCATAAGTGTTGCGGGAATTAGGTTAAGAGATTAGAAATTTGAAAGGTTGAACAATGTGTAAGATGATGCTTAATGTGGTTGGATTTGATCTTGATTATATGTGTTAATTCAATGTTAATTGATGTTAATTGAGTGTATATGATGTTTATACTAAGTTGTAAACATGTATGTGTAAGTATATGTATGTTAGGGATCAAAAGGGATCGAAAATCACCAAGTATGGCTGACTGCAAGCAAGTAACGTGGGTTTAGTGCTGTCAAACCCATGTTACTCATAAGAATGGAGGATTAACGTACGCTAATCCCAAGATTAATGCACGTTAATCATAGCTAAATTTCCAGAAATTGAATTGTACTAACGTACATTAATGTGCAAATTAACGCACGTTAACGGGGGCCAGTACATGTCATTAAAGGTCCGAAAACACTCCAAACTGAGGCAAAAACACTTCAAACACATCCAAACATCCTCTCAACTTCCCAAACTCGATCCTAAGCCTTCCCAAACACATAACCTACCAACAAACATCAAGATTTCAACAACGAAACAACAAATCGAGGCGCGAATCCATCCATCCTTACCCTAGGGTTTGGAATTTCGGGAAAGGTAAGAATCCCTCAATTCATGGCCGAAATGTGATGGAAAATAGATGCATTTGGTAAGGCTTTGATGGGTTTTTATTATAGTTTAAGATTACATAAACCATTTTCCTAAAAACACAACATTTCATGAGATTTAAGGATTTGGGTTTTTGGGGAAATTTCGGGATTTGAGGAAAATGGTTAGATGAAGTGATAAATGAGTATAGAATGTTGATTTCCATATGAAATGTGATTGAATGTATGTAGGAAACAACAAACGGAACCCGAATCGAAGATTGGGGACCGAATCGAGGCGCGGGAGTGCGAGGTAAGTGCTTTGCCACTTACTTTGATGTGATTTTCCTATGAATGATTACTTATTGTGTACGTATGTAATCCTTGATGTGATTTGGAATGAGAATTGTGTGTTGGAAAAAGATATGTGTATGTTATGTGCTAAATGACTTACTAAAGTGAGTGGAATTATGTGTAAATTGGCAAGTGTTATGATTTGATATGTATGAGCGTACTCTTAATGAGTGGGAATGCTAAACGAATGAACTAAGTGGCTTAAGAATACAAAGTAATAATTAAAATATGAATCTAGACGTGAAAGGCTTATGCCTTATATATGTTTCCTTGGAAAATGCATGAACTATGGAATGTGATGTGTTGTGTGAGTATAAGTATTAAGCGTGTGACTAAGCAAGCTTAAATATGCAAAGTAATGTTATAAGTGTGGTCTTATGACTATGGTTATTTATATGTTGCTTATATGTGAATATGGCCTAAATGCCTTTGTGAGATTGGTAAGTAATAAATTGTACTTTGGCTTGAATGAAATGAATGGTATTGTATCGTAATTTTTATGTTGTATGGACTATGAAAGCTCGGAATCTTAAAATAGCCTAAGGGCATGTTGGGATTTGTATGGTAAAATATGTTGGCTTGTATGCAATTATGGCTATGCACTTGTTATGTGTGAGATATGATTAAAGATGAGGCATTGTAATTATGTTCATTTGTCATATGCATTATGTGGATGTTCCTTATTGAATTATGATAAACTCTTTGGGAGTTGTATGCATTTATGTTGCTGTGCCTATTTGGCTATGCTGAGGATGATGGTTTGTGTTGAGGATATGAATAACTTGTGGAACATTCATGTGCATATGTTGTGAGAAAGATTGAAATGGAATGCATGGACTTGCATTCATATATGTTATGTTGTGTTGGCATGAGTATGTGTGTCTTATGCATTTGTGAAAAGGGAGCTTATGGCTCGTATTGAGAAAAATGGGGGAATTGTCCAAATGTCACATAATTCCGGGTCAGTCCCGATGATTTAATGCCGAGCAAAAGCTCGATGCCGGGTTCAAGCCCCGATGAATGATATGGGGGATTAGCCCAGTGATGATAAAATTGGGGATTAACCCAATTGTGAGAAAAATGGGGGATTAGCCCAGATGTGACATGATTCCGAGCGAGAGCTCGATGATTCGATGTCGAGCTTGACCCGATGAATTGAGACCCCGGGGTATACATATGTGTGGGTAATGCATTAGCATTGCATTAGCATCTCATTGGCATTCATTATGCATACACGTTATGGATTGGCATTTGAGAATGAATGCGTACGAGCTTTTGTTATGATATGGGTTATTTATGATTTGTGCATTGTGCAAGATATGTATGTTATGGTATGAATTATATGAATGGATTAATCTTATATGATGATGTCTTATTGTGAATCATTCTCAATGACTCGTGATTGAATTATGTACGCTCTTGAATGAACTTGTGACGTGATTTACGTATGCCTTGTCTTATATGTTCTATGAGGAATTATATACATGTTGATTTGTGAATATGTTTCATGGTTTGGCTATGAAGGTTGACTTCATGTTGTTGAGTTGTTTAATCTAATGTATGATGATTTATGTATTATTGTACCATGATTAAATTGATTGCTTAAACAAGGTTGTGTGGATTCTAGAAGTGTAAAATGGGTTAATAAGAGGTTTAAGAGATTGGTTTTATATGTACTCATGTGCGAGTTAACGCTTGTATGTGCATGAATAAATTGATTGGGAGTTGATGGCAAATTGTGTTTATGTTTTAGTAAGGAATTGTGTGTGTGCTATTTTGGATGAATATGATAACAAATTAATGGGGATTGATGTCTAAAGGTTTAGCATGGTTGGTTTTGAATTGATGGTAAGTGACTTAAAATGATAATGAAAAGAGAAAGTGATGGCAAAATGATTAAGTGTTTATGTGTGTTATGTTTGAGTATGGAATTAAAGGTATGGCATGTTGATTAATGAGGTATAAAATGGTTGATTAGGAGGCTAATAGAGTTGGTTGGGTAAGCCTTGAATGGCATAAAATGGTTAAGTCACGGAAAGAAATAAAAGAATGAACGGATTGGTATTGAGTGGAATTAATGTACGTTAATGTCCATATTTACGTTACCAAGAGTAAAACCCACGTTATTCATTGCTGGAAATCCTGTGAAGGTTCCTGATGAATAACGTACATTACAGAATGGATAAACCCACGTTATTTATGTGCAGAAACATTATTTTGGCCCGAATAATTCCCAAATGAATATAGAAAGTATCCTAATGATCTAGGATGTTATTCTTAGTGAATAAACACATCGAATGGAAGATTAAATGGTAAAAGAGAATGTACAAACAAATGTATGATTGCTGTGGAATGGCTTTAGGGCGCCATTGTTGTTTTAGGGAGGATAGGTCGGGATGACCGAAGACTCCCCTGCACCCCGACATGTAGAGACGTTAAAGAATGCCTTACTGAGTATATAAAATATACTCACCTGTCATTGCTAGATTCTGTGCAGATCGACAGGTATTAGGGACGGGACGACGTTATCGGCGAGGCTAGCAGTGCGATACTGAAGGTCGAGCTCCCAGTTGATTTAGACTTGTGCATGTTTGTATCTATACATACATTAGTATAGATGAGTTGTGCAAACTTGTCATTATATATGTTTGTCCAGCTTCCGCATTTCAACTCGTATTTATTGTATGGTTGTATTTCAAAGTGTTGGGCCAATTATGTTTTCGTTTTATCTCTCTCCTGACTTATGTTTAAAAGAAAAATAAAATATAGTGAGTTTTCAGCATTTATTTGAAAACAAACTTTGAGAAATTTTGGCGTCACATATCGAATAAATTATTTCTATTTACACATATACATATAAGTACACACATATTTATTTAATAATTTTTCTTTCAGTCAGGGTGACGCGATGAGGCATATTGTCCGAGCTACAAACATTAAAGACGCTCATCGTATAGCAATGAGTAGTCATCGTGTCGTGGAGAGGACGGGCGTTCTACCACTCAGCCTCCGAAAGAACCCTCTACTGAGAGAGTTGGAGTACTTTCAGAGGTACCACAGATGCAGCCAGGTCGATGTCGACGACATAGGCGCCATTCAAATGTTCCGGTACTAGCTCCTACCCAGTGTGATCCTGTGCCTTCACCATTTTCTGTCCACATTTTTGTAGTTTCATCGACAATGGACGATGCAGGTCCGTCCCAACGTGCATCATTCAGTTACTATACTCCTTCACAAAACTATAGATTTGAAGCTGGCCCATCGAATCCGCCTCCTCAGCCTTTTTACCCATTTTGTGGTGGCTATGCGACTTGGGGATCACCTCCCGTGGTTGACGATTTATCACAATTTCCCACCCAGCCACAACACTTCGCTCAACAAAGTCCAACTATGAATAGACAATCCTTCGACTCTTTAGTAACTGCTATACGTACTCCATCTTCGTCTACTGGTCCTTACATTGATGTTGCAGCTCGGTACTTGGAGCAAGATTTGACCGAGTCCCTACGACGACCCTGCACTGAGCATATTGACATGGACATCGACAACAACGTCAGAATGCCGGTCTTAGGACAATTGTGCATAGGAATCGTAATTTAGACATGTAATTTTTTTTCAAATCTTGTTCTTATACAAATATTTATCAATATTTTTTTTTCTATAAGTTATTTTATTTCATGAAATATTATACTTCAAAATTATTAATTTTTTTAACATTACCATATTTCATAAATAACTACACATCTTCAAAATTAATTTAATTAATTTCAATCGCTAACTCATTATTACCTAATCATTCTACACATTTATTTATTTAACTACAATAATTAACTAATCATTAACCAATCATTAATTTCAATTTAATTAATTTAAAAAAAATTAAGAAGTGACATTATGCCATTAGGCATGGCATAATACAAGTTTCTACAAAAAAAACACTAGATTTGGAAATACTTTGAAAATCACCATATTTTAGGAATTAAGTTCTAAACCACCTAATTTTAGAATTTAATTTATTTTTTTACTTTTTTGGGAAAAAGCCCGCAGTAAGGACATAATGATTATTAGAATTAAACAATTCAAATAATTAAAAAACTAAAACAAACCAAAATTTTGACACTATTTTTTTCTACCACACCCACAAAGACGATTCATTTTGCGTACCAGTTGTCAAAAACGACTTTGCTTCATCATAAACCATTAATTATGCTACTAGTTGAGATTCCATCAATGTGCTATTAACTAAAGACTTTAAATTGAGTTACAAGGAAACATTAAGCATTGAATTAAACCAAAAAAGATTACACTCAATATTTTTTTTGTCTGAACCACGAGGTATTCTGGACACCTCAGACTAATCCTCGTTCGAGCCGGGTAAGACCACAAGGGAGGCAAAGCTCTCCCAACCAAGTTTTAACACAGCTGTGTACCCAGGACTCGAATTCGAGATCTCTGGTTAAGCTAGAACAACCCCACGCCAGTTGATCTACGGGCTTGATGGTATTACACTCAATATTGTACTTTGAACAAAACGTTGGGCACGAAACTGAATATAATCCCATTTTTACCCTCAGATATATCATATATTTCTTAAAATATCTTATGTTGGACCCTCCAGGATGAACTTGACTTATTGTCTTTAAATTGGAGCTTGATATGTTATTAAGTTTGCTGAATTTTTCGGGCCATGTCACATTAATGACTGCTTGCTATATTTGGATGTTCTGAAGATATGAGCATTTTTTTGTGTGCTTGCGACAAAATTTATTGTGAGTTATCTTTAATTTTAAAATCTATATATTAATATAAAGTAGAATACATATGTAATTAATACATGATAATGTGTAATTTTGTAGATTTTTTGAAATAAAATTTAATAAATAAATGCATTTAAGGCATTATATATTGTGAATAATATTTATATCAAGTATTTACCTTAATATTCTGTCAATTCCATACAAATA
>CANYCX012505122.1:0-11645 GCA_948193385.1 Breynia disticha f. nivosa | reverse complement strand
AATATATACATGCCAAAGCAAGTCATATGCTACCATAAGTTAAAACAATGTCAATCAGGCATACAATCAAACAGAGCATACCAATCGAAAACACAATCAATACTCATATCAACACAAGCTAGAAATTACATCAAGCTAATTATCTTTCACAAAAACCTAAACATATGAGTATTTTAGTCCTCTTTAAAGCTTTTAAGCTTTATGTTCTTTATCTTTTTGTTTTCTTTAAGTATAATGATACTTAACTAAAGAAATCACTTACATAACTACTTAATACTCGTAAGTATCAAGGTCGTAAATGGAAACCACTTACCTCAAAATTCGTTCAACTAAGCACCGCTTCCACACCGACTTAAAATCTTTAGCTCACAATCGTCTAGATCCTCCTAAACAATCAAAAACCATAACAAATGATTAATCCCTTATCCTTTAACTGATTCTCCAGCAACCTTTCACTAAATCAATTGTCCAACCATCATTTTAAAAACTACCTTCCTTCCATTCACTCAAGCTTAACCAAGACGCATCAAGCTCATCCTTAAATAGTAATCATATCTCAAACATGCTTTACACATAATCTTATCCAAGAACACATAAGAACACTTACCTTCACACTTGGGATGAATTTTTGGCAAGAAATGATATTATTTTGATCCAAACCATTGCTGAACACCTTCCTAGGGTTTCCAATTGACCTGCCTGCTTCCTTTCTCTATTTTGAAGTGAATGGAAAACAGACTCCATCAAGTCAGTTTAGACCCAGTGAACACGACCTCGAGCACGGGTTGTGCCACTCATCGTGTCGTGTTTTTCTCAACATGAGTTCCTGTTCTATCGTGCACAGTATCGTTCTAAAATTAATTCAACACGAGAACGTGCTAATTTTCCAGGATGAGCACGGAGTCATGCTAATCATCCCTTATGAGCACGAGGGCGTGGTCATGGTCGTGTTGTCTGCTGTTTTTCCCAATTTTTCTAAATCGATCCGATTCAATCCGACTAAATGTAGATTTTATTTAATTTTAAAATGAACAATTTCCAAGAGGTTACATTTACCATGCAGCCATTCATTTACGAGAAATTGTGTCAATTTTACAAGTGGTCATGGATGCACTAATGGCCTTCTAAAAAGGTGTAATGGTTGGGACATTCTTAATAAATTGAATAACTTGAGAATATGAAAGATAACTAAGTTTGGAGCTGAACAAAGTAACCAAGCTTCAAGAAGGAAAACAAGGTGGGATAAAAGAAGTACTTAGTAGGATTTACCACATTGGTCTGATTTGTTAATTTGATATAACTCAGATGCCCTACATGTTGAAAAAATGCGTTTAACAATATTTTTAACACGATTTTCAACATTCCATGAAAACCAAAGGACAATTTTAAAACATGGTTGGATATTGCTAAAATTTTTTATTAGACTAAACTTGTACCTAAATTGAATACTAACATATACGTGAAAGGTGCATATCAAAATGATGTAGAACAAAAGCAGGTACTATGTGAATGGATTAGGACAATCAGATTTCTTGATTGTTATGCTTCTAATTTGAGTTGATGTGTTGATGTAAACAATTCATCTGCATATGAAATGAAGAGCCATGATTGTCATATTTTTATGCAAAGGTTATTGCTAGTTGCCTTCAGGTCATTTGTGGATCACCAAATATGGGAACCTCTTTAGAAATTGAGTAAATTTTCGAAGAGTTGACAACTTCCATTGTGATTGTTTTCAATTTAAATATTTTAGAGGAAGATATTATTGTGACTTTGTGCAAGTTTGACCGTATATTTTCTCTGTCATTGTTTGATTCAATAGAACATCTCCCCATTCATTTACCTTATGTGTAACACCCTAAAAATGTTAGGATTAATCTATATGAAAAATTGGATTAAAATAGAATTGAATCGGAATGAAACTATGCAAACTGTATAATAGTACAGAAAACAGAAGATGAGGAAGGCGTGGCACTGTCGTGCCATGGGCATGCTCATGTTTGCTGGAAAATGGTTAGCACGATCTTGTGCATGAGCAATATTGAACTCGTGCCAATAAAGCAGAGCATGACCTTGAGCACAACCAGAGCTGAGGGGCATGCTATCTAAAAAATTAAAACAAAAACGCGTAGAACATTCTCTTTACAAAACAAATAACCCAGAATAGACCAGAAAACAGTTAGAAAACCCCAAAAACTATTGGAAATATGTGTGAGCAAGGAGGAACTGATATCTTTGCAAATTGAGAGCTAAAACACTAAGGTAAGAATCATGGACTTGGTTTTGAGTGAAATTCTGACTTATGGGTTGAATAATTATGGAAATGGTGGGTAATGGATGGATTAGATGTGAAATGGTGTTGTTTAGTTGATTAGAGTTATTAGAAAACATGTGGATGATTGATGATGCTTAAAGCGAGATGAAAATGAAAATAGGAGATTAGGTTATTGGATTTAAGTGAGGAAACTAGGTAGTTTGATTAATTAAAGGCTAGAATTGAAATTTACATATGTGGAATGATTTATTTATAGCCTTGTATGGTAATTGTCTTATAATAGGTGATTTGCGACATTCGGATCGGAGTTAAGCCACGAGGCCAACTTTGCAAATTTTTGAGGTAAGTGCCATTTACACTTACCATTGTATGTCTTGCATCTGTATGGTTAAGCATACATGATAATTGCATATTTTTTAAAATGGTAGTTTAAAATGTGTCCTAAAAAGGGCTTGGTTGATATGTTGTACTTGTATGTGTTATTGACCTTGTGTGCTATTATGGTGATGTTATGAGATTACTTATGTATGTCTGTGCTAACTATGATATGTTCATATGAGATATGTGAAAAGCATGAGAATGCTTTGATGATGAATGATGATAAGTTTATGAGTTGTGTGAAATGCATAAATATGCACTTGATAATGAGAATGGATATTCTTATGAAAATGTGATACCATTTGATATAGTGTGAGATTATGATGCATAGAATGATGATGCATTTAAATGAGGTTGGCCATAATGAATTGCATATGATTCATTTTGTTGCATAAGCATATGGTGTGACACGTGGTCGAGAATGATTCTAAGCGAGATCTTGATGCCGGGCTGGGCCCAAGGTATTTTCCAAGCGAGAGCTTGATGCTGGCTGGGCCAAGTATATTCTGAGCGAGAGATAGATGCTGAACTGGGTCCGAGGAAAAATGTTCGTAAAGAAAAGGAAATTCTAGGGCATATTGCATGTGATTTGCATTGGTATTTCATTTGCACTTCATAATGCATTTATACTACTTTTGAGTACTCTTTGTTAATGCAATGGAAATTGTATGGATACTTAAATGCTTATGTTTATATTTGTTAACTGTGGTAATTGATGTTTGATATGGATATTGAGATGGAATAAGTGAGTGATTGAAAGGAATGTATGATATGGCTTTAAAGCATGTATGATATGTCTATATTTGTAATCAAGGTATGGAAATTGATAGATGATGCGCTAAAATGAAGTGCAATTATTGTGTTTATAGTAACAGAAATGTAATGGTTATGGTATGGCTTTTGTGAACTTGATTGCTGCCTTTTTTGCCTTAAACATGGATGTAAAATGTGCAAAATCGTAGGTCAAAAGGCCAACCGTGCTAACCAGCACAACCTCAAGCTGAGATCAATAAAAACTATTCTTCAAGATGATGAGCACGACCCTCATGCTTATTTGGCATGATCGTGCTACCTGGAAATTTTTGGAATAGAGCATAAAGTGAAAATTAAGAACAGATATAATAGAGATTAAATAGGGACAATTTCCCTATCGCATAATGTAAATAAAACATAATAAGAAACAAGTACTTATGCATTAAATACTTTAGTTAGTGTGTTTAAAGCACTTACTGAGTAATTAAAATTACTCATGTGTGTGCATGAAATTATGTTGTTGTGCAGAGCATTTAGTTAGCTGCAGGAATATGAGATTTGCGGTGGATAGTTTCGAGGTCTTGGCTCCTTGCATTTTGAGACTTTATGTATTTTATACTTTGTACATACTATCTATAGATAGTCTTTTTTTACATGCACTTGGTTTTAAACTATTCCATAGCTTCCGCATGTTTATCTTTTGATTTGTATATAACCTTGGCCGAAGTTAAATGAATGCATGTGTTTTCGTCTTTCTTATTTATTTAAATATATTTAAAAAATGGTTGTCAATTTCTTATTTTATTCGAAAAATGAGATTTAAAATTTTGGGTGCGACATTTAGTGGTATTAGAGCAGGGATTAGATTCCCTGCAAACTGTGTCATGAGATTGTTTTCATTTGCATCATGTTTTGTAAAAACTAAAGGATTTTGAACTTGTGATTTCTATTAGATGGAGCCTATTGATGAGTACCGAATGACACCGCAGCATCCAGAGAGTTGGTGCAAGGGTCGGTATTTGCTCTGACACCTAAAGAGCAGCCTGCACAAGCTACTATACCACCCTATGATACTGCATATGCTCCATTCTAGAAGATGATATAGAAGATGATGAAAGGGCAGAGAGCACCTGGGGGTCAGGGGTTGAATATTGATAGTAATTTCTGAGAAGCAAGAAAGCAAGCTGCCAAAACCTTTTAGGGCACTACTAACCCCGCAGAGGCAGAAGACTGGCTCAGACACACCGAGCAGATTCAAAATTGTATGCGGTTAAACCACCTTATTTTTGAAAAAAGATGCGTGGAACTAGTAGGGAAGCAATTTTAGAAAGTCCAAATGATCCTCCTACTTTGACTTGGGGAGATTTCTAGAGGAATTTGCAGAGAAGTACACTCCCCCACTTTATCAAACAAAGAAGGTTGAGTTTCTTAAACTCAAGCAGAAGGAGATGACATTGACTGAGTACAAACCACAATTCACTAGACTTTCTTGGTATGCACTAGAGGATGTTTCTACTGACCAGCAGAAGAGAGACAGATTTAAGAGAGGGTTACAGTTTAATATCCATACCCAGATCGCTATGAAGCCACTCAGTTATTAGAGTTTACTGGAAACTGTCATTAGGATAGAGGAGTTATTAGCTAAAGAGGGTTGTAGAAAGGGTAAGAGATACAAGGTCTCTAGTGGTTCTAGTTCAGTATGGGGACATCAAAGAGACTCAAGAACTTCTTGTGGTGCCGGTGGGAGTGGCAGACATTCTAGAGGAGGAGAAGGAGGTGGGAGGAGCCATTCCACCAGGCCTCTTACTTCCCAACAATGAGGAGCGGATACCTATGTGGACAGAGATACTTGTTCTCTTTGTTATAATTGTCATTAGCCAGTTCATTTTGCCCAAGATTCTCCAGAGAGGAGAAAGCCACAGGGAGAAAGTTTCTCTAGACAGAGCAGTGTGGGAGACAATAAAACAACTACATCGATCGACCGTAGTCGAGGGAGAGTTGGACGAGTAGCTGGTACTACCTCGAGAGGAGGAGCAGCTCTAGAGGCAAAGTAGCCTCACAGGAAGGGGGCAGCACCTTAGGCCTGTGTTTATGCCATGACCAGAGATGAGGCAGCAGCTAATCCAAACGTCATAACTAGTACAGTTTCCATCTTTACATATGATACATTGGTGTTGATCGATCAGGTGTTACTTATTCCTTTGTTAGCGAGACAGTGGTAGAACAGATAGGAGGTAGTGTAGAGATTTTAGGGTATGCAGTCGCAGTTTCTATGCTAGAAGAGGGACAATAATGGTGAGACATGTGCTGAGGAATTGTGAGTTAAAGATTGGCGAGTTGAAGTATATGAAAATTTTGATTTTTTTGAGGATGGCAGATTTTAGGGACGAAATTTTCTAAGGGGTAGAGTTGTAACGCCCTGAAAAATGTTAGGATTAATCTATATAAAAAATAGGACTAAAATTAATTATGTGTGAATAATGTACATAAAATATAATAAGAAACGAATATTTATGCATTAACTACTTTGGTAAGTGTGTTAAAAGCACTTACTGAGTAATTAAAATTACTTACGTGTGCTTATGAAATTTTGTTGTTGTGCACTACGATACGAGTTTCTAGGTCTTGGCTCCTAGCATTTTGAGACTTTAGTTATTTTTTACTTTGTACATACTATATATAGATAGTTGTTTTACATATATTTGGTTTTAAACTATTTCATAGCTTCCGCATGTTTATCTTTTGATTTGTATATAACCTTGGACAAAGTTTAAATGAATGCATGTGTTTTCTTCTTTCTTATTTATTTAAATATCATTTTTAAAAAATGGTTGTCAATTTCTTATTTTATTCGAAAAATGGGATTTAAAATTTTGGGTGCGACATTATGAGATAGTGCTAGCTGGACCTATACAATATCGATAAATGTATATATGTGAAAGGTACACATATTTCCTCAATCTTTCCTTATTTTAATTATTAATAATTATTTTGAGTTTTAATGTTAAAAATTTATTACAAATATCAGATATTTACGTACATTGAAGCAGACCATTGACAACAAAGTAAGGGTTGAAGGTTCAATAAAGAATGCATATCTTATCAAGGAGACGACAACATTCTGTTTATATTATTTTGAACAACATATTGCAGATAAATTTGTAACCATCAAACGCAATTTTGTTCAAGACGATTTACCTGAAGGTGTCAATCCTAATGACTTATCAATTTTCAGGTTTTCAGGAAGGCGAGCTACAGGGTCATCACGTAGACATTGAATGATAATGAAAATCATGTCATTTAGACGCATGTTCTGTGTAATTGTTCAGAAGAACAACCATTTATTCAGTAAGTATGATAATGACAACATTAGCTTTTTGATATGGTTTTATGTATGATTATGACGGAAAATTGCATCGAATTTCAATGGAAAATTGCGAGCCAAATTCCGTTTTCTCTCCTTCTCTCTTCATTTTTCCTTCCTAAATTTTTACTTTTTCCTCCTAGACTTTATCTATATACCCACTATCATTCTCATAATTTCACTTTTATTTCTCTTTGCAACTACAATTCTTTCATTTCCTCTCTTCTTCTAACTTAATTGATGTTTTCCATTATTTCTATTTTATTTAATACTAATTATTTTATTTTGCTTTTCATATTTCTTTTTTGTAGGTATAACTTATCATTCTATCTAATTATCGAAGGTATTTTTTTTTCTTTACTCAATTTTATTTTGTTTTTCAATAATATTATTTTATCTGTACTCTTCTTATTTCACTCAAACTATTTTTCTTTAATTTTATTATTTTAATATAAATTTATAATTTTTAAACAATCAACATTTAATTACATATTTTGGATTAATATTCTTTTTTCTCATTTACCTTATACAATTAATACAATTATATTTTATGTAAATTAACTTTTTCCGTCAAACTTTGATGGAATTTTTCCGTCCAAATTTGGCGAAAAAGATCAATCACCAGCCAACTATTTGGGTTATTGACAAACAACATTCTCTGTCGAATTTCGATGAAAAATGTTCCGTCGAAATTCGATGGCATAAAGAACCAACATGTGACCATTTGGCTCGCCAGTCCGACAACAATCTCTGTCGAATTTTGATGCAAAATTTTTCGTCATAATTCGATGAAAAGCTCCAGTGACCAGTCCGGCAAAACTTTCCATTAAATGTTGAAAAAAAATATATTCCATCGACTTTCTACTGAAATTACTTTCCGACCAGAATTTTTCCATTAGCCATTTTCTCTCAAAATTTGACGGAATTTTTTTTATTCCATCAAATTTCGATGAAATAAGGTTAATGCAAAATTCCCACTTTCCTGTAGTGATAATTTAACCTATGCACAAATTTTAAGATTAAAGTTTGGGTTCATATTGCCTACAATCTTAGGACTTTCAATTATGGATTTAATAAATGCTAAACTATACACTAATCTACAGAAAGTAGTAAAGAAAGTGTTTGCCTCTTTTTATAATGTGACAAACGTCGTCCTTTCCTAACAACGAAAGCGTGAATGAAGTTAAAAAAAGAAACGCAAGCGTGCCATTAATTTTTATGTTATTCCAAATAATAAAGTAAAAGAAATAAAATGCGCAAAATTTGAAATTAATCAAACGATTGACAAATGCGAAAATTAGGACGATCTCTTCCCAAGGGTCCTTAACTCAATGGATGCAAAATCGTCAAATCGACAATAAATAAATAACAAGAAACTGAATATAACGGTAGGAAAATAAAAGAAGACAATAGCTAATGAAAATACTGAAAATAGAAGCAAAGTTGCTGTGAGAGGTTGATGATGAGTGATTGAATGTCTTTTCACGTCGAAATTTCTTCTTATTTGTAGTAGTTTTCTCTTTTGGCAGAAATCTACTTTCCTTTGGCAAAGACCAAATATTCCCACTTAATTGATTTTGTTGTCTTTGTGAAATAAATCAAATATTCTCAAATATTTGATTTATTTTCCTTTTCGATACTTTGACTTTGTAATACTTTCTGCCTTCATTATCGAGATGGGTTTCAATGATCGGGCTTGTACGGTTAATTCGATCCGCGGATTGAAATTATTTTTAGTATAAAAAATTGCCCCTTACACCAAAAAGCTTAAAGTATTTAAGCTTGAATGGTTATTAATTTACACCACACCTTAAACTCAAACCCAAATAAAAAATTGGACCAAACTTTCAAGAGTTAAAACAAGTCCACCAAACTTCCTTTTCATTTAAATATTCCCAGAATTTCTTCTCACCCCTTCCGGGCATCTCCATTTCCCAAGTACTTTTCATTTCCATTTCCCAAGTACTTTTCATTTCCTCGACAAGCTTTCACCATCAACTTCCAAACTTTAATTTCCACCAGAATAATCCTTCATTCTCCAGAGCCATTCACCATCTTCAAAACCCACATGTGTCCTTCCACAAACAAACCTCCAATTTCAAAATCCATCTAAAACAAAACTTCACCTTCTTACTTCTTATTTTCAAAACATCAAATTCCAAACCACCAAATAAAAAAAAAACAACATTGCACTACTCTCTAAACTCATTAATCCACAAAATTCATTGATCGTTTCTATTGTTTGACCACCATGGTGGAAAACCCAATGCCAAGAAACTACCAAACAAATGCTCTATTCACAACGCCATGACAAGCAACCAACGAGAAATTCCAAGTATGTTTGCATTCTCCTTTGGCTTTTTAGATGGCCAAAGGTCGAGGCTACACTATTGTGGCTCTTTATGGAATTATTGAGATAGTCCCTTTACATTGTAGATAATGAGATGAGGTATATAAGATGTTGGTTTTCTTGAATTTTGAGTTTCCTAAAGGTTTTGTTAATCCATATCGCAGAGAAAACTCTGCTAAAATTTCTAAAAAAATATTTCTGACCTTTTTTAATTTTCAATAGGTATTAGCCAAATTCCCAGGACATTTCCTCTCATAGTCCAGCCATGGTCCATGCCTAGGTATCTGTTCTTTGGCCTGATTGTGTATAATATTTTTGAAATGGCCTGAGGCCAATTTTTGTATGTTGCATTCATTTGAAATGGTCTGAGGCCAATTTCTATACACCGTCAATGGCACACTCTGAATGTCAATGGCCTGAGGCCAATTGTTAATTGTTTTGGGACTTGCTTGCTTTTTATAGGTTTATTTCGTTCTTTGGCTATAGGCCAAAATAATTTGTCACTGGGTTGAACCTTTGCCCGCACAGTTATTATGATTTAAATGGCCTGAGCCTGTCAATCTTGTTGAATTGTCCAGAAATGGACTAAGGCCAATTTTTGTACAGGTGTCGAAAATTTTGTTTCACAAAATGCTTATTGATATTTTTCGTTTACTGGATTATTTTACGGTGGCCTGAGGCCGAACCATTTGCATGATCGTGTACATTTTCTTTTTTTTCGAAGACTTTTGAATTATTTCAATGGTGAGAGGCCAACCTACTGCAGGTGCCTGACATACCCTTGAGGTAGATATAGGTTATTGTTTTAACTCAAATTCCTTGAAAATGGCCAAAGGCCAATTCTCTACAAGTTTTTAAATGAGGATAGATAACTTGTGTTTACTGTACGATTTACTAAAATGGTCATTGGCCTATTTCTTTATTGCATATTGGAATATTTGGAATGGCCAGAGGCCAATTTTGTTGCAGGTGTTGTAGTTTGAACTGGCCAGAGGCCTCTTTCTTTTCTTTATAATTTTCCTGGATGGTTATGGTCACCAAGGTTTATCTTATGACTGATGTTGCTCTAAATGCTTGAAACGACCAATGACCAGTTTTGTTACTAGGATATATAAAATGACAAGAGGCTTGTTTTCTTGTAACTTGTTTGTATGGTTTATTGGTCAAAAACTTATTTCACCACATGTTACTTGAACACTTAAAATGACCAGAGACCAATTTTGTGCAGATTTCTTGAACAGTGATGGCAGTCAAAGGCTTAAACTGAACTTGTTCTTCATTGACTGAAATGGCCAAAGGCCAATTTCTTCACACAGGTCTAGTTGTAGCAAGCCATTGACTTACGTAATTTTTGGTTCATCCTCTATTCTTAAATTTCTATCTTCTAGAGAATATTTTACTTGTAGCCTGACATCTTCCATCTTTGTAGGGTTGCTTCTAGGTCTTCCAACTCCATTTTATGTGTCTTCCATTAACAGTGTCTCTTCATAAATTGATTCATCTCCAAAAACCTCTGGCTCGCAATGTTCCTTGGACTGCTGCAGTTTTGTGGCAAAATTGATAAGCATAGCTTCTTTTGACTTATTGTTTCATTGATACCTTCATTCATTTGGAACATGGCTGTTCAAGGGACAAGGCGGTCAGTCAATGGGCCTGCCTTGTTTGGAAATCGTCATAGCCTTTTCTTTGGCAAAGGTGAAAGTGGTAGGTTTCCCATTTTTGTCCTCTCCTTGGAATGTTATTGGTTATGTGTCACAATGGTAGAAACACGTGTCTACTAAACTGACCTTCCTCCTGAATGGGTTTGTGTTGCCTTTAACTTTTTCCACCTGTCCATCATTCTAGAATAGAAGATATTAGTGGAGCGTGGAAGGAATGCACAGATTGGAATGAATCCAATCTCTCCTGAGTAGGAGTCTCTCGCGGTGGAATTAATGGCAAAGAAGGCAAAATGGCAAATTTTAATGCAGACACCAATTTGCAAAGGGATCAAGCCGAAGGTCTTGGCCTCATCACCTATCACAATAGTCATAACCAGGTCAGTATGTATTATGTCTTCAACACTCTTACCTATGTTTGACTAAGTCTTCCATGGAATGACATTGATGGATGAACCATTATCTACCAACACTCTGTCAAGAGGCTTCCTATTAACATGGGCCCTTATATATAGGGGTTTGGTGTGGTTCACTTTTGATGGGATCCTAAAAGCCAAGGACTTGTCATTTTCTTTCAATGGTTTATCTTCTAAGCAAAACTGCTCTTTAGTTTTGCTTTCTTGGACAACCTCAAACATGGTTTTAAAGGAATCTTCATCTGACTCATCTTCTTGATCATCTTCCCACGTATCATGGACTGGTTTGTTTGTTTTGGCCACTGACAGTCCAATTCTTCCATTGCATCCCTTTCTCCTTTGACAAAAACTTCACTCATTTCATGAAATTGTCTTTTAACCTGTTCACCTACAGTTTGGCTAGTTTTTCCTTGAGTCTTTTTGTCTCCTTTCCTAAAACTAGCAGGCAGCA
>CANYCX012504733.1:0-17539 GCA_948193385.1 Breynia disticha f. nivosa | reverse complement strand
TAATAATAATAATAATAATAATAATAATAATAAATTTATTTTGTGTTCGAACACAATTAAAATTGTACATTATAGAACAGATAATATTAACTCTATTAAAATTCAACTCTTAGTCTAACTCATTCTCTATTTATAGCCCACTCTATTCATAATTTTTACTTTGCTCCTATAAGGTTTAGAAGTTGTTACGACAACTTCAAAAAACAAAAAAGCTACTACGAGGTACCTTAATCCAAACATTGTTCTCATTCTCGTTTTTTTATTCTTTTTTGCTATGATTTTATTGTTTGATTGATTATTAACGACCCAAAAGTAATTGTCAAAAAAATTGTTCTCATACTCCATTTTTTATTTCCTTTGCTATAATTTTATTGTTTGATTGATTTTATTGTTTAATGTTATATACTCCTCTTAGAGAATAGAATGCATCAAATGAATAAATTAAAATTAGAGTTAGAGTTTTGAAGTTGTGGAAGAGTGCGCTATTTAGAAATAATAGCTCAACATTTGAGATTAGCATGATACTCATTGATAATGAGGTAAATTATATTTATTAATATATCTTTTATTAGTACGATACTCATTTTTAATTTTTTTATAATAACAATATTTTTCTTATTTTTTAAATGCAGAATTTTACTATTTAAGCCATCATTAAAAAGACAGTAGACTAAAAGATAGTAGACTTAGCAAAGTTTAAAGCCATCATTAAAAAGACAATAGACTTAGCAAAATTTAAAAATGAAAATAGTAGACTTAGCAAAGTTTAAAGCCGTCATTGTTATTCAATCACCAAATTCAATTTCATTTTAAGAGGTGATAATTATAGGGCTATAAAACATCATTACGTCATTATATTTGTGCGGACATCAGTAGTTCACAAAGTGACTGGCGATCCTTCTATTAAGAGAGAATTTTTTTTGTTTTGAACATTTTAATGTTATTCAAAGGATGGGTTGTTATTTATTTGGTAAAATAATTTTAATTTATATATATGAATTTTTTTGTATCACAATTATCGTATATTCTTTTTTTTATTAGATGTGATTGGAATTGTAACTGCAGTTGGGGATATAATTACCTCTTCTAACAGTGGTAAAATAACCAAAAGTATGAAACTTCAACTTGAAGATAAAGAATAAGTTTTGTAAATTTAATCATATTATTTTTTTAATTCTTTTTATTATATAATTATTTTAGAATTTTTCATGGTATTTTTCAGAAAAAATTATTTGGATTGCACATTATGGGGAGAATTTATTGATTTGCTGGAATCTTATGTCGGTGATACCATAATCATGATTCTAACAAATGTCAAAATCAATAGTTTTAATGGTAAGTTTTTATGAATTAAATTATTTATTATAACATCAAAATTTTTTAATGAATATATTTTTACTCCAATTAGGTCATATTTAAGTTAATAGTATCATGAATTGTTCCAAATTGGTGTTTAATTATCGTGGAACTGAAGCTCTTTAGTTGAAGAAAAGAGGTGATTATAATATTAATTTTATTTTAAGATTTTATTTCTTTTAAATAATATTTTGTTTAAATATTTTACAGTCTAGGAAAATGATCTATAACTGTGGAAATGTTATCATTAAAATAACAGTTAAGTGCTTTTGATTGGTTGAGAGTGGATTTAAAGAAATATATTGACGAGCTAAATAATTTGAATGAAGTAAATTTTTATGTTATAATTATATTGATTATGTAACATTTTTTCCATATAATATTTAATAGTAAATGTTTTATTAAATGTCGTTTAGGTATGTGATTACATTGTTGTGGCAATTGTAGAGAACATTGACAAAAAAAATTAGTTGTATGTTTCATGTAATTTATGCAACAAAAAAATACAGTTTGAAGATGGAGTATTTTGTTATCAAAGCTGCACCGAATAAAGTGTATTCTTTTTGTGTAATGGACTCTGCAATAGTACTAGATTATCTATTACACAATTGGGTAAACATGTTATTGAAGCAGAAATTATATCTAGATGCAACATTGAACATAGAGTTTTCATACCACATATACTTTTAACACCTTCTAATCTCAAGTTGCCCTTCAAGTTTTAAAGAAGAGAGTTTCCATTAGTTGTTTGCTTCGCAATAACTATTAATAAAAGTCAAGGACAATCTCTTTCGCACGTCGGAATTTACCTTCTAAAACCGTTTTTTTGTCACGAACAATTGTATGTTGCTATATCTAGGGTCAAAAGCAGATCAGGTCTAAAAATACTCATCTACGACAATAAAGACAATGTACCTAATACTACAAAAAATGTAGTATATAAAGAAATAAAAATGTAATGTTTACTTATTTATTCATTATTTTAAATAAATAATTTTATTTAATATAGCTTAATGAAAAATTTACACATTGCACCGACACATCGCGCGGGTACTGCTGGTAGTAATTAATAAAAAAATCTACTTTTATATTTAGAAAACTAGAAATGAGAGTGAAAAATATTGATATAACACGAGTTTAAGCCCACTAAATAATTGAAATTCAATGAAGATACAAAAATTTTGGAAAAAAAAAAGACAAAAATGAAAAATCAAGTTTTCAAATTTCAACCTAACACTTTCTATCTCCAAAACAGAATATGTACAATTCCAATATTTCAAATCTCTTCCAAAAAGATTATAAATGTATGTAATGGCATGTATGACTTGATCATCTCGGACCAGAAAGTTCCATTGCTTGGACTAGTAATGAAGAGTCATCTGTGAGATCAGAATATCTATCTGATGAGGAGAATTCATGGGGTTTAGACTTTGTTGCTTCTGCTTTCTGAGAAGCTTCCCATCTTTCTGCAAGTCCATCACCTTCTAACATTCTAACTACTTCTGACATTTTTGGTCTGTGGCTTGGTAGGTATTGTGTGCATAAAAGTGCCACTTTCACCATCTCCTCCAGCTCTATTCTATCGTAATTCCCTTTCAGATCTTTGTCCACAAGCATTTCCAGCTTTTTCTCCTGATGAATCTTCTTTACCCAGTCTAACATGGCTCCTTTCTGGTTAGCTGCCTTGCCGAATTCTAATGCTCGTTGTCCAGTGATCAATTCAAGCAGAAGGATTCCAAATCCAAAAACATCTGTTTTCTCAGACGACTGCCCTGTGGACAGATACTCTGGTGCTATATGTCCAACTGTGCCTCTCACAGCGGTAGTGACATGTGAGTCTTGGTGATCCAGAAGCTTTGCCAACCCGAAATCACCAACCACAGCCTCACAGTAGTCATCAAGCAGAATGTTTGCAGCCTTAACATCTCTGTGAATTATCTTTGGATCACACTGCTCATGGAGGTACAATAGTCCTCTTGCAGCTCCTAGGGCAATTCTCTTTCTTGTGCACCAATCTAGGACTGGTTTCCCTGGTATTCATTAATATGAATGAACATAACAGATTGTGATTAGCTGCTCAAACTACAAAAATCATTTCTTGGTAAGCGTTTTTACCTTTGAGACGGGATGCGACACTGCCATTGGACATGTAAGGATATATTAGAAGTCTTTCAGTTGGTGTGATGCAAAACCCGTAAAGTCTGAGGAGGTTTCGGTGCACGGCTAAGCTGATCATCTCCACTTCAGTTTGAAATTGAATGTCTCCTCCAACAGCATTCCCATCCTTAAGCCTTTTGACTGCAACGACAGTCCCATCTTGAAGAATCCCTTTGTACACATTTCCAAATCCTCCTTTTCCTAGTATGTATTTGTTGCTAAAGTTGTGTGTTGCAATCTGAAGCTCTCTGAATTGAAACCTCCTTAAGTTTCCCAGAGAGATTTCTTCATGACTTCGGTCTGTATAATGTATTCAAGAAGGCACTTACTAATTGATTACATGTTGATTTTGTGTCGATTGATTAACGAGTGTGGCACCAGTTTTAATTACCTTTAACATCAAAAAACGTTGGCCGATTGTGCTTCCTCCTCCACCAGAGAAATGATCCAAATACAAGAATGATAAGTGAGACAGCACCAACACTAGAACCAAAGGCCACGGCAATTTTGCGACTCTTTGGTCTGTCAGAAGGTTGATCACCTTAGAGTGCAAACAAGGTAAGGTCAGACTCCATCCATAATGAGGCCCTAGTTTATCAATTAAAAGTAATGCGTGAATTCCAGTTTCCTTATACCTTGTGTGCTTGTCAAATTCATGGACATTGGCATCAATGTTGTCCCATAACATTGAGGTTCAGACCCAGTTGGGCAGATTTGAGGATTTCCCACTATGCTGCAACAGTGAAGAACGCAACAGAACATGTAAGATTGGAAAACAAAGCACGGCATAGAGAAAGCTGGAACTGAGTGTGAGTGCACTTACTTGAAAGTTTTTGCTGGAAATCTGGGTAAAGGCCCAGTAAGATTATTGAAGGACAAGTCCCTGAAATTACCAAAAGAAACTTAATTCATGAGAAATATCGGTTTACATATGAGTAATTTTATGCAGAAAGAGGAGTAGAATGAAGGCACTTACAGAAAAACAAGCTGGGTCATATTAGCCAACGACATTGGAAATGCTCCAGAGAGAGTATTATTGTTTAACCTCCTAAAACCAATTTAAATTCCGAGTCATATAAATGTTGCAGAACATGTAAGCTTTACATAGTTTTAATCAGATTTGCTTCATACATGTATTGGAGACTCCTCAGTTGGCCTAGAGAGAACGGAATCTCTCCAGTGAACATGTTGCTGGAAAGATCAAGAGTTTGAAGCTTTGAAAGCCTCCCCAACTCTGCAGGAATTGACCCTGTAATATTATTGTTCTGCAACAAGCTGTTTAAATAAAAAGAAAGTTACATAAATCAAAATCGATTTTTAAGACGTCAAATTACCAAGTGAAAAACAAGAAGCCATTCTTAATAAACTGCTTACACTATCTGAAGATTTGTTAAGTTGCCAATGCTAGCAGAAAGTGTACCAGATAAGCTCTGACTAGGAGTTCCTCTGCATCAAACCAAAACATTCATTAGTATACTGATCCCTCACTTCACTCGATTCTTTTCTTGAAACATTAGAGATATAATGAACAGAAAGAACTTACAGGCCAATGACAAGGCCTTCTGGAGAACAAGTAACCATAGTCCAGCTACATGGATCAACAGCATCACCATCCCAATTATCAAGAACTCCATGAGGATCATGCAGTGATTCTTTAAATGCTATTAATGCTTGAACTGAAGCAAAACCAAACAAAAACTCAATCAGAAAACGCACTCATGATGAAACATTTGATAAAAAGATAAAAAATTTTGTAGCAGCATACCCTCATAGTTCACTCCTTTAGGCGAAAGCAAAGCATTTACAGCAGCCAAAAACCAGAAGAAAGTTAGAAAGCAGAGAGGAGCTTGTTTTGCAGCCATTGCCATTTGAAGAAGTGAAGCAGTTCTCCAAATAATGAACTTACTAAAATTCTTCTGGTGGTTATGACAACTGATTCTACAGTAGTAAAAAATGCACTAGACTGAAACAAGTGTTTTCTGAAATGAGTAACTTTTGTTTAAGGTAGACCTTAATAGTAATAATATTAGATCACAATCCACTTCTTTCTGTCTTTCTTTCCATGACAGAAAGAAATCCATTCACTTGAAAATCTTTTCAGTCTGACACAAGTAAAGAACCTGTTTTCCCTTTTTTGGTTCTATAAGGGAGAGAGAGAGAGAGCATGACATTTGGGCATGGAGAATTTCTTTTTCAAGAAAATAATTTTGATGTATAGGAAAGTTATAGTCATATATGTCCTTAATCTATAAAGAATAATAGTACTCACATAGTTTGAAGAGGAGGAGAAAATGGGAATTGAATAAGGATCAATCATGGATTGGCCTAGAAAGGATGGAAATGTGTAAAGTGTATGGTGGAAATGTGTAAAGTGTATGGTGAAGCCATAGCACATGTATGAGAAAAGCAAAGAGGTATGAGAAAGAAGAAATAATTATAATGTTTAAAGAATGAGGGAATCTTGTAATATTATTTGTGGGCATAGAAGAAAAGGCCAAAAATCTTTGGTGGGTTAGAGAAAGAGAATCATCAGTCATGTTATGGCATAGAGATGGGTTTAGGCATTGTTTTTACAGTTGCTTTGCATTAAAGAAACATAATATGATTATAAATTAGGAATTTTGGTTATGTCTGTCTGTACTTTATAGGGGTACTATATATATACTGTATACTACCATTTTTAACTTAAATGTATCAGTTTACATATTAGTTGTAATTTTACTCTACAAATAGAGCTTAAGTATCAATAGAACCGGTGTTTTAAGACCGAATCGGTTAGTTGAGCAGATGAATCGATAAATCAGCCATTAATAATTTATTCATACAAGTTTGTAAATAAACCAATATCAAACCACTAAACCGAACAATTGAGATAGAGGGGTAAAAAATGAATGGAGTTTCATGAACCAGATCGGAACTGGAACCGTCAGAACTTGTCATGTCTAGTTCTAGTTCTATAAACTATGGAAACTTGAACCGGCTATTTCGAAACAACAATTCACAATTTTGAACCAGCAGTTTGGTTAATTTTTAAAAGAAAGTGGAACTCAAACGAAATTGAAACTGGAACTAACAGTTCGAAACTGTAACCAAACCGCTCCAAACTAGTTAGATCCGATTCTAGTTATGTGGTTCATAAAACCGTGAACCACCAATTCCAAACTAAAACAGACAGATCGAAACTTACACCTTTACGGTAAGTTATGCATTGATAGTATATAGAGTATTGATAAAGTATAGGTATTTAGTGGGAAGACATAACACAAAGTTAGGTGCGTGATGGGATAATGGTAAGCTTTGAGACATCGGAGAATCCAACATTCCCTGAGTTTGGCCACACAGCAAAAACAAATCTTTGTCTATTTAAATTAATTGAGAATGTGGCCATGCATATATTGAACCATTGCTCGCTGGCTGGATTTGGTCATCTAATCTAACCACCCTTTTTTAGTATATCTTTCTTAGCCATACTTTCGTTATTATATTCAAACTTTTGCTTTACCATTTCGCCTTTTCTTTAAAATATACAACTTGTAAGACTCTTTCTCTTTACAATAAATCCACCATTTTTTAAATATTAAAAATATTTTTTAATTTAATTTAACCTATAATAACCTAACGTCAATTAATCTACGCGTTTGGTAGTCAAAATAATTTAAATACTTTGTCATTTATTCTATGCGTACTTGTATTTCGGTTTTTGTGTTTTTTAAATAATTATTGCTGAATTTATATAAATTAATTTAAATTAAAATTTATATCAGATATCTGCAATTTAATTTATATAAATTAGATTCCAAAGGTGAACCCACCACAACCAGCTAACTATCACACCCTCTTCTTCTTACCAACACCTACTCATAAAAAGAGTTTAGCTTTTAAAAGCAAAAGCTGCCACTTTGATCCATAACCGCATCATTGCATTTGCATTGCATGCTCTTCCCTTTCCTGTCTTCGACTTGCCGGATTCCTTCCCCCCACCTTCTTTCTCATCGTGCTCATCCCATTTCCAAACCCCCCACCTTAATCATATCCCTCTTATTATCGCCATAAATTTTGTTACTACGTCCTCAAAAAACTCCCACTATAGATCGTTTTAGAACTAGAATGCATGTGTGTGTGAGCTTAAATTCATTGAGAAAACAAAAATAACCATGTCCGTGGAGAACCATTTCGATCTAATCCAAACAGGACAGACTAAGTTATTGTCTATGTAGACATTTGATTAAGACATTAGAAAGAACTGTCCTTTTCATTTAAATCTAAATCTGCACAATTTGGCTTCTGCATGCAATGCTTTTCTGAATAATCGTGGGTTTGAAACAAAAGTTTTTATATCAAGGAAAAATGAAGTAAACTTCCATTCAAACAACACAAATCAAAGGCATAAGATAAGGATAAAGCAAGAAAAAACACTTGCAACCAAATTGCCAGTCACAACCCAAACAAAAAAAGAAGAAGAAAAATTGACTAAACAGTAGCAAAACAACATAAAACTTTAATATCCAATAAAATGATAGATCTGTCCACAGATTAAGGACCCAAAAAATGCTGCTAACAGCTTGCCATTATTGTCCCTTTGTTCACACCACAAAACTCAGATTTTCGTAACTTCATAAATGCAAATATTATATTTATATATATATATATATATATAGAGAGAGAGAGAGAGAGAGAGAGTATAATGCTGTGTACTCCATTTTGTCTGCATTGCATGTCTTTCCTTTCAAATCGTATATGAAGTTGCGACAAATATAAAAAGATGCCGTCACTTCGCATTACATTATACAGCCCACTCAAATCCTTGCTGCTTCTGAAAACTTTATTCATCATTCCTATGTTTCATCTCTGCCTAGCTTTCTTTTACTTTTATATATAAACACAATAGAAAGAAAATTAAATAAAAACAAAATAAATGATTTTTAAAAAAAATAATTAATATTAATGAACATTTCCTTGATGATTTTGAATTTAATTATGTGATTTTAGTAATCTATTGGGTCCAATTTCGCGAAAGTGGTTTGCTTAGGAAGCACATATGCATGTGAACGTGTATGCGTGACCGTGAGATCAAAAGACAGTGGTTGGTTCGTTTGCCCAAAATTTTTTCAAAACTTTTAAGTGTGAAAATAAGCCTAAATTAAGTTAAGTTAATGTTACTCCTATCGTGCGAAAAGCGATAACAACAATAGGTGCAGAAAGCAATAAGAAGATGCTTAAATTAACCTACTCCTACACCAGAAAAATACATTGCAAGAAAGTAAATGGGTAGAAAGTAAATTGCATTAAACTTGAAACTAAGACTACAATTCACTTACAGAAGACATTATTGAGTACTCAAGATTTCCTTCAGCACTTTTGACGAGTGAGACTACACTGAACTAAAGCTATGATAGGAACTACGCTAAGAGAAACTGAAAGGAAAAAAGATAATTAAAACAATGTGTGTGGTGTGGGAACTCATGTTCTTTCAGCTTTTCTTCCATTTATAGGCCTCAAAAGTAGTTATTTCTGCATCTGAGCGGTTTCCCACGATCTTGCTCAAGTGGTGATAACTTCCTGTCCAGGTCCACGTTTATGACTACTACCCAAGAACGTGGGGGGTTGAGCGTATCTTCAAATCCCATCCTTCCACACTGATAACCGTTTGCACCAAATTCTTTGCCTAGTGACGTGGCGTTTTCACTGGCTGAAGCTCGCTCTCTCTGACTCTTAATTCCTTCACGATGGTCTCCAATCATCGCTTGCCTTTGCTGGCTCTTTGTCGCCTTAACCTTTTTCCTCATCCTATCGCGAATCTTCCTGAGCTTCATCCTCCAACATCCTTCGCGGGATCTAGTCAAGCTAACCAAGGGTTAACTGTAATTCTGTTTTATTGTGGGTGGTTTAATTCAATGTTATCAAAACCGAACCGGTGATTGAACTGGAAAAGAAATTAGATAGTTGGTTTATCAGTCGAATCAGTAATTTAAAAATAATATATATAAATAAATATATATATATATACAAAAAATTATTTAATTTTCAAATAATTTAATTTTTTAATAGTAAAAATCGGTCTAATTCATCAGTTTACTGGTTAAAGCGGCAAATTCACCGATTTTTTACCAGTTTGATATCGGTACATTTGCAGGCCAGTTTGAATGGTAAAATTAAATCAAAGCAACTGTTGATTTATCGATTTACCGATTTCAATTCGACCGAATGATTTACTCCAATTTTTATATAACTGATCATACATCCAAAACTTAATATGGAGTAGGATTCCAATAATTGAAACCATCCAAATGAGTAGTCATTCAAAGATCTTTGCGTATTCCATAAATTCCGGTTGCCCGTCAATTCAGCGATACAGACAATTTTTTCCTATTTTCATTGCAAATTCTGCATTTCACCAACTACAATTATTCTACACAAAACATAATTCCTTGAAAGTACGTACATGGCATGTCATTTGTGGAACTAAGAGACTTTAAATGGAGTTAGGACAATTGATTTGACATAAATTGTATTGAGAAAAACATGGTATGATGATGGTTTTGGAAGGTAGAAAGAGGGAAACAATGTGAAGTGGAGAATGAAGAAATCTGAAGCCATAAATGAGTAGGAAATAGTTGTATGGTTGGAGTAGAAGTTGTTGAGAGGAAGAACTATTAAACTCCACTCCCGTAGCCGTAGGTGTTGGTGTTGATGTTTTGATTCATAAATAGAGAGAGACCCACCAAATGTGACATATTCGTTTAGGACAATCGCATTCCACCCAATTCAATCACATTGCACTTTATTCGACCAAGGTTCGGACATCCCCTTAGACCCATGTTGTCCCCCAATGCTACATGAGTCTTAGAATTTCTCTAATTAAATCGAATATATGAATTAAAAAGAATTGGGATTGAAAAAAGCTGCTTACTTTTGATTTTTTTTTCTCAACCCATGTGAAAATTTCATTAAGTACGTTGCAATTCTTAAACAATATTCAAACCAAGATTTGTATAGAACTTTATTGAAATGAGGAATCAAAACTAATATAAATTTATATATTAAAAACATTGTATCTATGTATAAATTTATTCAAATTTATTTAATTAATTTGTATGATACTTTGCATAATTTTTTACCAGTAATCTTAAAGTTCAATTCATACTAAATGTCGCCAAAAAAATAGTTGAAATAAGAGATACTATTAGACACGAATCAAAATAACCAGAACTTTAAATTAGGTCTAATTTTTAGGCCAAAATTGAACCACAGGTCCAATATTTTCTTGCTATAAAATCTTAATAATTTATTTTTACTGATATATTGATTTCTTTGATTTTTAAATATATATTTTAAAATGTTAGATTTTGCCAAAAATATTAATTTTGGCATCTTCGAATACATATTGTTTTAAATAGTGATGTAGCAAAGGCAATGTGAGAACAAGCGTGATGTGCCACATATCATGCCAAATAAATAAGCACAAACACTTGATTAAGGTATTGCTTTGAGGCAGTAATCTTAATTTATTGTGTCATAAATAATTATCAAGAGAAGTATAAATTTTAAGATCTTTAGTATATTGGATAACGGCTTAACAACATCTACAGATGAGATTTTATCAGAAAACTTCATTGGATAGTTATTGAAAATGCATGTAGCTTAATTGGTGATATCAAGTAATGATATTGTTTGTGGTATAATCAATATATGAAAATAGATAATTTCGTATCATCAGCATTAAACATTCATGAACAGCAGGCAAAGAGATATTGATCTGATCATCCATCTCCAAAGTTTGAAATAAATAAACACTTTTTTCTTGTAAAAAGATAAGCAATAATATATATGTTCCCCATTCAAATACATCATTGTGAAGTAAAAGAAGTGAAAGTGGCCAAACATATTTTTTCTTTAACCTTCTTTGAATTTCCTCCAAATAAAGGATTGGGTGGGGGATTCGATTTGTGTCCCCACAAGAAGAGGAAAGATCATTGTCAAGAAAGTAAAAGGGGGTTGGGTGTTCACAAGATGAAAGACACAAATAATAGTAGCAAAGCTAAGCATGGGTTGGATTATCAAACCTTGTGTTAGGAAGGAAGCATATTTGAGGCACCATCTCCTTTTTCTCTCTCTCTCTTTAAGTTTTGCCAAAGAAAATTGATGGATAGTATTTGAATGGCATTTGTTTTTAAACAACGAAAACCCTAAAGCCAAAGATTTTACAATCTATAAATAAATTTTGCATGTGATGTGCAAAAAGATGACCACATATTGTATTTCACTTTCATGAAGTTTCAAATTCTACCCAACAGGAAAATAATTTGGTTGGAATTGGCCACGCTTCCCTTCTCAACACTGCCTAGAAACCAACTATACTATTGTTGTTCTTTCATTTGTTGTATTAATCACACTGCGAAGAAAGCCAATCTTTTCGGATGATTGAATTTGACGAATTCCATCGAAAAAATTAAAAATTCTGACAGAATTTTGTCGGAAAGAAAATGAATTTTGTTCAGATAAAATTCAATTCTATCGGAATTTTTTTCAATACCCAAAAAAACCTAAATTTTTATTTTTGTCTGCAATGAATTATTAATGTAAAACACAGACAAATAAAATCACAAAAGTACATGTTGGCTGTGAGAGAGAGAGTATTGGGGTTCCCACTTGCCTCAAAAGTATAGAAGAGGAAGCTCCTTAGACGAGAAGTATATAGTTTGAAAGGCCTTCAACCTTTAACTTCCCTTCCAAATTACAAACGTATCACATTCACATAAATCCAAGCAATTAATGTTTGCAAAGTTAGGGTAATATGTCAGGATTTATATGTCGATTCTATGCAGTATGAATCAAACACAGTAAAACCAAATCTTAAAATCACAGAATGCATTTGTTTTGATAAGACCTCATATAGATTAGATATATAGATAGACTGTCAAAATCCTGTTTCTGGTCCCCTCTCTCATATATGTTTCTGATACAAACTTTGTGAAGATTCCATAAACAATGGTCACTAATCATCAGAAGATGATGACAATTTTTGTCACTTTTGGTGCGATGAATCTAACTTGGATTTTTGTCCAAAACATACAATCCCAAAAATTGTTCACATGGAATTGTTCAAGATTTTTCAACATTACAATAAATGGTCAATCCAATCCAAGTAGAAACTTCCACTGTTATTTCGCTCCCTAAGAAATTATACAGCAGCTTCTGATCAAACGAAATAAATGGTTCTGAATGGTCATATTCATCACGTTTTGCTCACTGACATGTCTCACTCCATGCAAATTGGCTTTCAAAACATTTCGTGAATTATATGATATGAGAACAGCTTATGAATACTTGGAATGATAGGATTTCTAAAATGGATGATGCATCATATTGTGAAGCTATCATTTCTAAGATTATTTAGAAGAAATAAGACAAATGATGCATCATTTTATATATCAAGCTAATAAAAGTAATCTGAACTCTATTTTTTACATGCATATTATATAGACATGGTAGTTCATGTTATTGGGTCGAGTTTGTATCGTGTCATGTCAATTCGTGTTAAAATTTAACAGGTAATAAATGAATCGACCTATTTAAGAATCAATGGTGAAAATAAAATATAATTAAATTTCTTAAATTAATTATATTTATTCGACATCCCAACGTCGCGTGCAAATAAATTATGCTCTCAGGGATGAACTTATACATACCTCTATTATATTTTTTAATTACAAACTAAATTAGTTTTGAAACATTTCTTATTTCTATTTCTTAATTTATAAAACGTACAAAAGTTACACATATCCTAACATGCACTTGAAAATTGTTGAGCCTCAACACATTCTGCATATATTCCATAAAAAAGGCCCATTATCAGCTTCAGTAGATAGCTCAGTTCAAAAAAAAAAACAAAACTTAGCTTCATTAAACCTAGACAATGAGAATTGTAAATTCATGAATGTAGCCAAATAAAACTTTCAAATCTGGAATGATTTCAATACAAATTGTATTTAACCAAATTCATTCAACTTTGTTACCGTTCTTCCGATTACTACCATATATGTGGCCGCAGTTTTTTTTCAGCACGACACATTATCGAACAATAAGGTAAGGTAGATATGTAAATCTGTTTCAAACCGTCGATTCTATTTTATAGTCATGGAATCGGAATTGAAATTGGATTTAATCAATTCAAGACAGTTTGGTTTCGGTTTAGATTCTAAACTCACGGTTTCGATTCCAATTCAACAATTCAGATTCAATTTTTTTATTAGAAATGAATAGAATTGCTGATATAATAATTGGAAGAACCATTATTAAAAAAATGTAGAAAAACCTGCAGTGTGGTCTAAAACAGCCAGATACCTCTTCAAACCTTTCAATAAAACGAACCATTCTAAAAAAAATGGGGAAAAAATCCTGGTCAAAAGGCCTAAAAACTTGCAAATTTTGACGACGGATGAGCTATGTTAATGACATGGACATAATCTCTAAGCAAACTGCAGAGGGACACGTTTGAAGCAGCACTCCACGTAGAAACTATACGTGTCAAGCACAAGATTACCCTTAGACACTATAAATAATGCTAGAACTCGTTCCAATATTCATCACCAACAAAAGAAAAGGAAGCATCAACAACAGTTTCTAAACAATCCAAGAAAAAATGTCAGACAGCAGCTCACAGAAACTCAGCTACCAAGCTGGAGAGGCCAAGGGCCAAACTGAGGTCACCTTAATGCCTCGCATTACATTGTTATGTTTCAGTTTATAATGTTTATTCACATAAACTAATAAAATTTGGATTGATTTTGTTGGGTTCAGGAGAAGGCCAGCAACTTGATGGATAGGGCTGGAAATGCAGCTCAATCAGCAAAAGAATCAATGCAAGAGGTTGGAACTCTACCATTGCAATGCATAAGCTTATATATTTCCAATATGTTAATAAAAAAGAATTCAGTGTTATGTTTCTGAAAAATGGAATTGGGTTGTGGTGAGTACAGGCGGGGCAGCAGATGAAGGCAAAGGCAGCAGGAGCAGCAGATGCTGTGAAGAATGCAACTGGGATGAACAAAAACTCAAGTTAAAACACATAAAAACTTGATATCAATAATGCCAATTTCCCTTTTTTAGGTGTTTGTGTTTGTGCGTTTAAGGTTGTATAAAGAAGAGAGCTGTTCATGTTTAGTTCTCTCCACTCCATAAACTTTGCAAGCTCTCGAGTTTGCTCTCTTTCACTCACTATTATTTGTACTCTTTTTTTTAAAATCTAATTTCACTTCCTCTTCATTTATTCTGTCATTATTTTCTCTTTTATTTTTTCCCTTTAATTCGAAGTGTGTCACGGAAAATCAGCGACGTATGTAAGATTGGGCCTAATATAGTACGATGGGCTTCGGTCCAAGAGGAATGTTAATATGTTTTTGTTTGATTTAATTGAACATATTGGAAGTTAATCTTATATCTGCTCAAAATCTCTTGTCACCTAGAACCACAAACTTGGTTGAGAGACTTATGTTGTGGCCTACATTGATCCAAAGCACAAAGCAACTTCAAGAATCGATAAGAACAACTACAACAATCCCACATGGGATGATAAGTTCTTGTCTGTGAAGGCTTCTATCAAAATACAATCTTGGTTGGTGTTAGAGGTTTATGATGTTCGAAAGCTGAAAGACAATAAAATTAGTCAAATTAACGTGAAGATCGAAGATTGGACAACTAAAGACTGCAAAGGGAATGTCTCTCATTCTTTATTAAGGGAAATCATGAGAGAAAAGAACAATATTGCTTAAAAATTATTCCAAACAAGTCGTTGAAGTTGTGCATACAATTTCAAAAACTTTATGGGTACTAGCTCTTGTTTGGAGAAGAGGTTCATCTACACACTTTAGCTTTGTTGATGATTTTGTAATTATTATGAGATCATAGTGTAATTGTTTTTCCTCGCTGTCCGTGGGTGTTGGCCGCAAGGCCGAACCGCGTAAATTGTTGTATTTTCTCTTGCATGAGTTTGTTATTTTCATGCGCACATAATACGTTCCAATTTGTTCATGAGTTAAATTGAACATGATCATCACTAAAATACATGTGCCGAAGTGCGTGCGAAGCAAGCGTAAAATTTTTAAAGACTATAAATTAAAGACAGGCAATTGAGAATGCCTTAAAAATATTACAAGATGAATTTAGCGTTAAATCTGCATGAAAACATTGTAACATGAATGTTATCAATAAGGGTGTCCAAAGTTCGGTGCAACCGATCGAACCGACCGAAACCGAACCGAAAAATTCGGTTTGGATCGGTTATTTATATAGTTCGGTCGGTTTGGCTAGGTTTTGTAATAACAATTTCGGCTTTTGGTCGGTTTGGTGAAAACCGAAAAACCGACCGAAAATCGAATTTTTTATAAATTAATATTTTTTATATATTTAATACTCATAATGTTTTAAAAAATAATAATTATAGTGAACTAAATAATTAATGAGTAGAAAAATCGTCATAACCAATAATATAATATTGAAAAAGATATCGAATCAAAGAATATTAATTAAATAATCAAATAATAAATAATATCATAATAAATTCGGTTTGGTTCGATTCGGTTATGTATTATGAAGCGGTTCGGTTCGGTTATTTTTTCCGAGAAAATCGGTTTTCAGTTTTTTCAGTTCGGTGGCCAAAACCGACCGAACCAACCGATTAGACACCCCTGGTTGTCTTGGAATTAAGAAGTTGATGTGCCTCTTGATTGTAGAATGGTGCATAAATAACAAGTATTATAAGCAAAATTATTTACAATTGAATGTGTATACAATATTCTTTTGTCTTCATTAGGGCGCTTAGACTTGTAATTTTCTCGTAAATGATGTTCAACCGTAATTCCTTGTTTTAGATGGCCACTCAATATTCATGGAAGTACAACAAGCAGAGCATTTTAAAAGTACATTCACCTTTTGCAAAAATTGATTTTATATGAAAAATATTTTTCAGAATCTTATTTTTTAGAATTATATTTTCTAGTATTTCATACTCAAATATTTGAAAATATAAAAAAAATATAATTTTATAGTTTAGATAAGAGAACTATTTTCTTTAAAAATATGTTAAAAATAATTATTATTTTTTATTGATTTTTAAATTATAATTTTGTTAACTTATTTTCCTTTGATAACAAACGTTGAAAAATCAGAAAAATATTTTCCCGAAAAATGAATTCTTCCAAACAAACAGAGCTTGAGATTTATATGAAGAATATTTCTGAAAACATGCAAGCTTAAATTCATATTCAGAATTAGTTTCTTGTCCATGAAAAAGTGTAATAAACTTAAATTGCTAGTGCCAACGTTCACATTCATACATGGAAATTTTTTTTCTGTTGTTAGTTAGATTCATACTGTGCAAAGTGAAATGTACTTGTTGAAGCTGTTGCTGATCTTGATGCCTTGTGGGTAGACGTGTAAAAATCGGCCCGGAACCAGCCCGGCCGGACCCACCGGTTCACGGGCCCAAACCGGCCTGGCCCGGAACCGGGTCAAACCGGTCCTTGGGCGGGCCGGTTACGGTTCACCAAATGGTGAACCGTAACCTCCGGTTCAACCTTTTTTTTTTTTTATTTATTAATATTCCAACCTTTTTCTTAATTTTTTTATTATTTCTTTTTATTTTTTCAATTACCTAACTCACTAACTCTATTTTCTAAACCACTAACTCTAACAAAATAATAAAATAATATTCTCTCTCTCCCAATAACACTAATTCCTAAACCACTAACACTAATTTCTAACACACTAACACTAATTCCTAACCCACTAATACTAATTCATAACCCACTAACAAAATAATTTATTAATTTTTATAATTAATTAAATAATAACAAGTTTAAATAATAATTTTTTTAAAATAAAAATTTAAAAAAAAAGAAGAAAAAACCGGGCCGAACCGGCGATTCGGCCCGGAACCGGCCGGAACCGCCAGGAAAACGGGCCGGTGCCCGAACCGTGAACCGCCGGTTCGGGCCCGGAACCGGCGGTTCAGGCCCGTTTTCCACCT
>CANYCX012503530.1:0-15048 GCA_948193385.1 Breynia disticha f. nivosa | reverse complement strand
TCTAAACCAATCCTCCTCAATTTCATTTCAAACTCAATTACCATAATTCAATCAACTTCCTACATTTTATTTCATCAATTCCATCAACATTTTCAATCAATATAACCAAAATTCAGCTCAAAATCAACTAATTGTTAACTTAGCATACACCTTAAGTTTATGTCCTTTCCTTCATCAATTTCACTACATAACACATCCTAACATGATTCTAAATTCATTTACATAAATTCTAGCAGTTTTCTTCAATTTTCCAGCAGTTAAATCAAACATTTAATCCATCCAAAATTAATCATAAACTATATATCAACCTAAAGTAACCATAGAACCATCTTTCTATCTCCTTACCTTATCAATTTTCCTTCCAAAACCAAGCAAAAATCCCCTTCTCTTGCTGAATTCTCAAAACCCAGCTGTTTCCAGCCTCTTTTCTGCCAAAGCTCTGAAGGAACTAAGGTTGAAGAAACTGAAATGAAACTTTGTCGGTTAATCGATCGAAGCTTATATTTTTTTTCCAGATTTTAGTAAAGATCGCGGACTGGATTCAAAAGAACGCGCCGTGGGCACGAACCCGCGTTCTTTAATGCCCACACCGTGTTCTTTTAATTTTTAGGTTTTTCCAATTTTCGTCGATCGTTTCGCGTCAACCTTCGATCAACCTTTCCTATATCTTTATATATTAACAATAAAACACATATTTATCGTCATTTTACGACGAAAAATATCCAGAATGTTACACCACAGAAAAGTATATAATATATACTATCCGTAATTACGCTCCCAAGATTCATAACCACTCCCTCATTTCATGCTCACTGAGAGCCTTTATTTTTTTCATTTGCTCCCTATGAGTCCTTATATGCATGAATGTCATATGCACAAACCATATAACCAAATCACGCGTCTCATCAATTCATGCCATGCTATAAGATAACTGTTGAATTCAACCACAAAAAACTCAACACATCATCAATTCATTAAGCAAAGTCAACGAACATAAACACACTACTAATCATCCAAGGCAATCACTCTTCAATAATTACAACAAACATTAATCTTTCACATCCCATTAAACATGTTTCCACAATCACTCAGCCTTGAAACCAACCATATAAGAAACATACACCAACATAATTAACACCTTAGGTAACAATCATCCCAAACATTTCTCATTCACAAAACATACACATAAGGAAAGTTGTGTTCATGTTGCCTACCTCGTAAGAAATGCCTAACGGCTCGGTTAGGAACTTCCCTCACCGTGATTTGGATTTCCTATTATAGAAATTATGAATTCATATTAATTCCATGTGAATGTAACTATGAAAACATGAAAGAATATGTGTTATGGAGTTCAATTTCTCTTTTCTCTCCCTCTCTCTTCGTTAATGTTCTTCCTAACCACCTCACTTACTTACACCTACTTACACAAACCTTCATTAATGTCTGCATAGGTTTATTTAGGTCAGTTTAAAGGATTTTCATTCTCCACTATGGTCCTATCATCCTAACTCTCAATTTCCTCTTTTAAAACCCTAATCATTTTCCTACTCTTTTTCCAAACTTCCTCACCATATAATACTGAATTAAATTAATATGTAAAACACAATCAATAGACTCCCAAGAAGCTCACCCAAGCGTCGAAACACTGAAAAACTTCGATCACGACAAACCCAAATTCGTCACTTTGTAGGATCCTCTTTCAATCAACAATTCTGAGTCCCAAAACCATGATTTAACACAAAAGATAGTTACTAATAGGTAGTAGACATATTAAGATTTCCAACGAGCTATCATTTGCTCAAATCGGAGCTAAAACAAAAGATTTATGGGGTCGGAAAGCTAGGGTTAAGGAGAAATACGGGATTGACAAGAGAAGAGGATAGATACTTACCGAGATTCGCTCATTGACCGATTTAAAAACTCCCAAATGGTAGGGTTTCATGAGGAATGATGGTGACAAGGGTTTTGAGCTATGAAGAGAGTGTGTGGAGGGAAAGGGGCGTGTGTGTGTGGAAGAAAAGGAGAAACTAGGGTTTTTAAGGTTAATTGATTTGGATGATTATGCCCATTTGGGGTTTGGTCCACTAGTCACTTCGTAATCCTCTTTCTCGCTTGGTCCAACTAATCATGATTCTTATTTTCTCTAACTTAGAAATCCGTAAGTCAATTCCCACTCTTCTTCCATCAAATTATTACTTTAAACATTTCGCAAAAAAATTATTCTCATTTTTCCATGTATTTTCGTTTAACATTTTAATTAAATGGGAAATTTAGGGCATTACATATTATGATCAAGGACAAGGCTCAATTGAAAAAACATCAAGAACTTACTCAACAAAAGGCTTAATTTCTTCTCAATTCAATAATACATAAGTTTGAATCAAGTGGTACTCCTCATCTGTTAAACATCTTCGAACTGATCTACCTGATGTACGTCTAGGATATGTGAATATAGTTAAATCATTTTGGTCAACCCCTTCTCTGACGTCGTCAGCCACATTGTTACGAGTCGTTCGATTATTCACTTCGTGATTGTTGAAATAATAAGAGCAAAAAGTTGATGTCTTTTGCACAATGTATGCGCTACATATCGAGCCTTCAACACGAGCTTTATTACCAAAAGTGTTTTTCAACCTACGTAGAAATCTAAAAAATACAAACAATATTTTAATAAACTATTAATGAAATAGCATATATCTAAACATTGTTTTTATATTCATGTTATGGTACAAGATAAACATACCTCTCAAACGGATACATCCATCTATATTCAACAGGGCCGCACAAAGCTGCTTCCATGGGTAAATGAATTGGAAAATGCTCCATCGAATCAAACAAGCTGGGTGGAAAAATTCACTCAAGCTTGCACAGTATGATTGGTATTTCTGCATGTAAACATCTTACTCTTTCTTCATTAACTTGTAGCACATAAAATCCTTAAAGAATGCACTCAGTTGCACAATAGGCTCCCAATATTTGTTATGTAGAAATGCACGAAAAACAATAGCCATCAATTGTTGCATGAATACATGATAGTCATGGCTTTTCATTCCAAAAAAAAATGTAGCTTCTGCAACTCTATGCAGCTGCTCAAATTGGAAGCATAGCCATCAGGAAATTTCACTAATCAAATCCAATCAAACAATATTCTCTTCTCTTCTCGATTTATTGAATATCTTGCCTTTTCTATATTTTGTGTCAGTTTCATCAGGCTCTAATTCTGGCCTTCTGCAGATCTCACGTATATCTAATCTTGCCTTTAGATTATCTTTCGTTTTCTAGGAACATCAACAACAGTGTGGAAAATATTGTCAAAAATACTTTTCTTTTTCCATCCTGAATCTCCACTCACTCGTACATTATGATCCTCGACACCATCTTCAGTTATTTTCATCATTCTCATTATATCAATGTCTTGTAATACTTCGTGACCATTACGAATAGGTGGTGCACTTTCTGTTAGCACTCTTCTCCCTTTTCGAAATTCATTTCGATTATTCCTAAAACGATGTTCCAAAGGAAAAAAATTTCTGTGACAATCAAACCAACAAATGTTTCTGCCATTTTTAAGGTAAAATGCATAAGTAAACTCCATAGAATGTGGGCAAGCGCACTTTCCCGATGTGCTCCATCCTACATATTTATTTACATGCAATATATATTCTTAATGAATGAAATAATTTGTACTAAAATAATAACAATAAATATACTAAGAATTCATATATATGAATACGTACCTGACAACATAGAATATGCAGGAAAATCACTAATAGTCCATATGACGGCCGCACGCATAACAAAATTTTGTTCTCGTGAAATATCATATGTAATGGACCCATTGTACCACATACTCTTCAACTCTGATATCAACAGTTGTAAGAATAGATCTAATCGTTGCTTTGGACTCCTTGGGCCTAGTACAATGACAGTTAAAAACATAACCTCATCTCGCATACACATCGACGGAGCTAAGTTATATGGTGTCAAAATAACCTGACAACATGTGTACTGCTGACCAAAAGTTCCAAATAGATTGAAACCATATGTGCATAAGCCCAACATCACGTTTTGAGAATCTTCTACAAAATCTCCATGCAAATGATTGAAATGTTTCCATGCTTCGGCATCAAATGATGTCTCATCACTCATTCTTCCTGAACATGCTCTGCATGCCATTGCATGTAACCAATAGTGTATTTCGATGCAAATAATCTATGCAACCTGTTCTTTATCTGCAAATAGAGCATCTGCATGTGGAACGAGTTTAGCCTTCCCTTGCTTCCATCTTGGATGTCCACAAATGTGACAAGAATTATTATCCGTGTTCACACCCAAATAAATCATGCAATTTTTTTTGCAAGCATCAATTGCTTCGTACGGGAAACCCAATCATTCAACCAATTTTCACGTGTCATAATATATCTCTGGCAACGTTGTCTCCGGATGAGAAATGCATCTTGCATAATCTAAAAACATGTCATATCCATGCTTCGTTATTTTCAATTTAGGTTTCAGACTAAGTAATTCTATCGCCGCCTCTAATTGACTTATATCGCATCCAGGCCATAGTGGCCTATTGGCAGATTCTAACATATCGAACATACATTTAGCCTCTGAATTTGGGGGCTCCAGCATTCATTGAATGTTCAAAACATCTCCTGCATCATTTTGTTGCGCATTATGATCAACATCCATATTGGGATGAACACCAAAACTATCGTATATCATCTATTCCATACTCATCCCAAATTGTTCCATCTGAAAAATTAGAGCATCGTCGATATAATAATTATTCGGGTTCACATCATAAGTACTATTACTTCTACAACCTACATGTTGTTGAGACTCGCTCAATAACAAATTAAACATTTCTTCTGTCTCTCTGTGTGCATTCCACCAATAGTAATTGCTTACACACCCCCGGTAAATAATATCTTTTTTAACTTTGTCTGGACTTAAAAATTTTATATTCTTACATCTCGTATACATACAACGTAAGGACGAATTAACTCCATTGAAAGTATAATTCGACATGGAGAACTCCATGAATTGTTCAACGCCCACAATAAACTCATCATTCAAATTTCCCTCAATAGTACGTACATACATCCACTCATGCATTTCTCCTAATAAATATGAATATCTTTCAAAATTACCCCTAAATAAATAAAATAAAACTAAATAAGAAATATAACATTTAAAAATACATAAAATGTTCATTATATTAACACTTACAGTTATATCTGCTAATCCTTTCAAAGAAGAGATGCTCTCCAAACAACAACCGCTCCAACGTATTGTTCTTCACAAACTACATGTAACTCAATTTGAAGTAAATTTTTAAGCTACAAATTTAACCAAATATGAAGCCATATTAATAAGAAAATCTACAGGGAAAATTTTCCTCCAAAATAGCGTCCATGTGGTCGCTAAAACGGAAGCTTTTTTTGGCGCATTTTTTCCTGCCACACTATTTAAGGTGATCATGTTAATTTTGGCGGGTTTTCGATCAAAAATTTCCCGTGTCACTATTTCTCGTGTCCACCTCATTAGAGTCCAACTGGTTGTAAAATTAGCGACAACATGGATGCAAAAACTTTAGCGACCACGTGGTCGCTAATTACACGAAATTAGCTTCCAGAATTTTCGGTCGCTAAATTTTAGACGCTAATTTCACAGATTCTTGTATTATATGAACAGCTCATTTGTAAACCTTATATATTCCACTCATCTCCTTAATTTACCGCTCATCTCCAAATTTTTTCTCATCTTTGATTCTTATATTCATAAACTCTACCAATCAACCAACAATCACCATCACATATACATATCACATTTATATACATTCATACATTCACATTTCAATCCTGTAAATTAATTCTCTGTCTCATTTTCATATGTGTGTGTTTGTAATTAAGTGAATTTTCTAGACTCTAATCTCTACTCAATTGTCTAATCTGTCATCCCATATATCAAATAACAACATGGTCTAGAATACAAAATTTACTTAATGACAAACTAAACACATATGTATATATGAGTTTGAATCTTTAAACTTCATTCAATCTACTTACCTCTCTCTATTATGTACTTTCATTTCCAAATTCTCTGTTCAATCACTTTAATTCATAAATAATACTCTAAAATCTGTAACTTTCTTACCTCTTTCTCGTTTTATTACCTTTCCTTAATTTCCTCCTTCTTTATTGTCAAGTTTTATGTACATGTTAATCAATTAGGGCAGCAGATACTTTTCAAAAACAAACAAAATACCACTACAATATCATAAATTTCACAATCAAAGAACCATATATTCCATAAAATTGCGAGCTTTAACAAAAATATTCAATCTTTAAACAAAAAGGTTGAGCCTTTATACCTTTCCTTCATATGGTCGATTGTCTTTTTGTCAACAACAATAACTACAGACCCAAACAAGTTTATGACTACCTTCACGACACCTTTAGGATGCCAATTGTTATCCCTATACAAAACTACTCATAGAATCAAAAGAAACAAGTGTACTAGCATAAAGGAGAAATTCAGATATCACCATGTTTAATATTTTGATTGGCTTGCTCACAAAATAACACCTCCAATGTGTTTAGTCACACGAAACAACCTCTCAAAGTGTCTTTACTTTTTTACAAAATTTAAATAAATTATTAAGGTGGTTTTAGGATGGAGAGTTTCTACCAAGAGTATGGAGGAAGAAAACAGTGTAAACTAGGTTAAAATTCTCGCTTTTTGGTGCATCTCTTAAACGTCATGTATGTGCTAGATATTTTAAGAGGATTTTAAGCTTTAAAATCAAAATCAAACTCTCTTAATCCCACACTAAGTGCCCATCCAAGAGGAGTTCAAAATGGGTTTGAATTCTTTCAAATTCTCTCTCATATTTCTCCTCACAAAAGAAGATAAAACACCTTATTTTTCTACCAATATTTTTCTCCCTCTTTATTAACTTTAAGACAAAATTATCCAAGTTTGGTGATTATAAAGTTGTACTCTACTTTGTTTTCATTTCTTTGAGTTAAAATAACAACACTTACTGAAATGTTTCCTTTTTATACATGTTTGACAAGGCCATATAGTGTTATTGCAAGACCATGTTGGTCATACAACCATAGTGTAACACACCACGATCACCATGTAAATTCCCTACCTCAATTGAGATTCAATATGCCTACTGTGGTCTTTACATGTTTGACGTGTTAATTGCCTAAATTCGTTTTTCAATTCTAACACTACTATACTTATTCCATCTGTCACTTTCAACCCTATTTCACATAATTATTCTTATGTATTCTTAGTTCTATACAGTTTAGATTATATAAATGTGATTTCTTCTTTGTTTTTGTGTTTATTTTATTAATTATAAACTAATGGGATGGGGAAGTTGTAAGTGAGTGAATTAAAAACGAAAGAGAGAAATTAATTTTTAGAGAGAGAAAATTAAATACAATTAATTAACATGCATATGTCAACATTAAACATTAGAGACAAGATACATAATTAGTGGATTTGGCATTTTTGTATATTTAAATGAAAATCTGATATATTCAAATAAAAACATGACATTTAGGAATATGAACACTATGGTGGCCATTTGCACCAAAAAAATCTCAAAGGTGGATGTTTTACATAATTATTTACAAAATCATTCCTAAATGAGCATCAAATATCCTCACTAATTTGTCTTTCAAATAAAATAAAAATTAATGACCATTAAGTGATTATTTGATTCACCTTTTAAGCCAATTGTGAGGTGTATAATCCTATAGGTCAATTAAATGCTTGAAATGGGTTCTAATAAATCCAAAGGATATATATGAACTCTACTAAGACATATAACATTCAAAGTTTAATGAAAGTGAAAGTGCTATTTAATAACCTAATTTAATTTTACATAGTTTATTACCCCTAAATATCAGAATTTGTATAATGCATGAAACAAGTCATCCTTATAGTTTCTAATTCCTTCTTTGTAATTATAGTTTCTAATTCCTTCTTTAATATTACAGTGAAACTGAATCTTTTCGATAAATAATTAATCTTATTATTTCTAGAGATGCTAAGGTATGGGTAGGATATATCAGTATATATACTCATGCCTATAATTCATATTCTATACCCATACCCTATCCATAACCGTAGGGGTAGACAAGATTGTTACTCATAACCTACCCATTTGGTATCTACTTACCCATTGGTTATTCATTTATCCATTGTATAAATTTAATTAATTAACTAAAAAAATAACATACTAATAATTTAAAATATAACTTAATAAATAGAAATTATGCCATAAACTTCCATTTCATAAATATTTTGTCTTAACACTAGCAAACATATTATTATTCAATAAAATTAAAACAAAAAAAGAACATGAAAGTGTCATGAATTGGTGAGAAAGGAGACTATAGAAAGAAATCCGTCAAAAGAAGAGTTTGTAAAGATAATGAGTGAGGGTGATGTGAATAGGTGAGGTGTGTAAACTGTAAATATAATTAAGGTGGGAGAGATATTACGTAGATATTAAGTTAAGATATGGATAATATCCAATGGGTACGAGTATAGATATGGTTATGGGTAGGATAAGGCTATATTCATACCCTACTTATACACACACACTAAAATGCAGATAATACATGTACCCATACCTATTGCTGGTCAAAGCAGATAATATCTGCATTGACTGGGTACTGGTCGAGTCGGTATCCATTGATTAGGGTACAGATTGTCATCTCTATTTATTTTATCTGGGTATGTTCACACAAATCTCAGTTCACTTATCAAAAGCACGATAATATTTTCTCTCATTGAGAGGGGAAATCTCTTCCTTTCTCTCATGCTCTCTAATATGAATGATGACATACTCAATCATGTATGTACTTATATTACGAGCATGATAGGTTTACGTCAAAGTACATAATAATTTATCTAATATTTCATAAAGATTTCAAGTCAATGAACACTGGTGTAAGGCCTATATTGAGAATTATTTATTAGTTACACAATATAATATTCTCATGTGCAAATTTAATCCACATACCATGCCTAAAATAATATATATGATTTCTGATTGACACACATATCCTTATGATCCATATGACAAAACTAAGACATTAGAGAGAATATATTAGTCTTAGTTCACTTGTTATTCTCATAACAATGACGAACTAAAGATATTTAGAATGAAATATCGTATGTTTTATTGTCGTACAACCATGTGCTCACACATAATAACTTAAACTAAAACTATAATCATTGATAGTTTTATCAATTAATATGCATAAAAATACAAAAGACAAAATTCTTAAAAGGATATCACATTTAAAATTCTCATTCTTTTAGTTTGAATTCACTAAAAAAATTCAATTAAAGCACCCAAGAATCGACGTTTTTATACATTTGCGTTTATTTATTACATGCACATTAACTTGACATTCAATTGCATTAGAAAATAAAAATTGTCTGATAGGTCGAGATGGTAGATATTTCATTAGCCCATGAAATGACAATCTTCTCCCTTAGTTTCATTTGATTCATTTTTATTTCGGCATTCTCTTGTATAAAGCATAGTTGAGTTTGTATTAATCAGGAAAAACAAATTGAGAGTTCATTTTTCTTTACTATTTGGGATAAGGTCACCACATGACACCTTAAAATTTGACTTTTTCATAAATAACACTTTTTGAAACATATGTCACCATATGACACCTCTTCAAATTTATCCCACAAAAACCAAATATCCACAACATATCCATAAAGCATCCACACATTAATCAATTTGTGGATGCATTGTAGATATATTGTGGACATTGAATTTTTATAAATTTGCACAATATATCCACAAAGCATCCACATATTGATCATTTTGTGGATTTGTTGTGGATATGCTGTGGACATTTTTTTTGTAAATGTCCACACTATATCTACAAAGTATCTACACATTGATCAATTTACGGATGTACTATGGATATGTTGTGGACATTAATTTTTTATAAATATCCACAAGACATCCACAAAGCATCCATATATATAATAAATATCCACAACACATCTACAAAGCATCCACATATATAAACAATACACACATAAATGTGCCACTAAAAACCCTAGCCGCCATCTTATACATACTCCATTTATAAATTGTCCACACATTATCCACAATCTATCCACAAATAATATCTTTCTTTCAGTTTTTACAGTAATAAATATACAAATATACAACTACAAATTCAACCTTTAAAAATTATTTTCATTCATTCCACAAACATAAATCCAATCTTGACAGAAAAGATATATAAAATTACGTGCTAGCTCTCTTGAAGATGTTTTTTATTATTATTACTTTTTATCTTTTGTCATAACCAACATGATAAGATTTATATCTCATGATTATAAGAACATAACCTATTGTAGTATTAACAATCGAGTGAGCTTAGGTTTGAAAGAAAAAATAATATAAAATGAGAAAAACAATAGTTTTAGCTAATAAGTGAATGGAATCGAATATGATGATGATGATGTCAACTTTACGTTGTAGATACACCATGCTTCAGGAGAGAGGGGTTGAAAACAATAAGAAAGAAGAGGAAGATGTGGAGAACGTGAAAAAAGAGATGAGAAAAAAGAGGGGTTGAGTAATTTGTGAAGATTTATATATATTATATAGATTGTCATGTTTTAGAATAAATTTTAAAATGTGTTAATTAAGTAATATGTTTAATTTAATATGTTAATTAAGGAATATGTTTAATTTGATATGAGAAAAAAAGAATAGTCGAAGTTTAATTTCGTACTTATATCTTTTTGCCTTATTATTTCCGCGTGCAACTTTCATGGTCCCATTATCATCAAGCTGCAGAGATGTTGGACAAAATAGAAGGTTTGGAAAATTTAACAAACCTACTACTTAATATTTGCATATTGAGAAAATAACCAATAACTTTGTTAATTAAAAAGATGGCAATCCAAACATTTTATGTTTTAAAAATAGCCAAAGCATCACTAACTGAATCTGAAGATACGATCATGCCTGATTTCTCATTCCTAAAATCTCTCTCAATTCAAAATTCCAAATCAAACAAATTTTCACCGTCAGAAACTCACTATCAAAATTAAAAAAACTCAATCAACACAATTATCAATTGCAGAAATCAAAAAACAACCCAAACATTATTTTTTCAAAAATCATAGAAAATCGATGAAGAATCATGTTTGAAGAAATCAGATAATGTGCTTCAACCCAGGTATGAAATCAAGTGAAATCATTCTTATAATTGATTGTTGTTTTAAGTTAATTTTCTATAAAATTTCGTAATCCCACCTTTTTTTGGAATTTTCACAACGGAGATGAAATCTTAAAGTTTTTGTTCTCCAAAGTTCTCAAAGATTCACATTATTTCACATAAACATATACATGCATTTGATAATAAGGTTCATAAAGGTTCACATGCACAAATTCAATTAAACAAAATACTCAATTTGACCACTCGTTCTAAGGTTCATAAAAGTTCACATGCACAAGTTCACAAAAAAACTCAATTACTTCACACTCGTTCTAAGATCCACAAAAGTTCACATGTTCAAGTTCAAAAAATTTTCAATTTAAATACTCGTTCTAGGGTTTACAAAGGTTCACATGCTCAATGTTCACAAAACACATAATCAAGTTAACGAATATTTTAAGGTTCATAGAAGTTCGCATGATCAAGTTCACAAAACGAAAAATTCAATTAGAATACACGTTATAAGGTTCAAGTAGGTTCACAAAGATCAAGTTCACAAAGAAATATATTCAATCACATCACAAAACGTTCTAAAATTCACATAGGTCACATGATCATATTCTAAAAAAAATACTCAATTTGAGCACACGTTCTAAAGTTCACAGATTTGACAGATATTCAAATGATTAAGTTCATAAATAACATACTCAATCACATCTCAAACGTTTTGAGGTTTATAGAGGCTCACATGATAATATTGGCTAAAACTTTAATTTCAAAATTTAAAAATGTTATTTTTATAATATGAATTTTAAAACGATTACATTTATAATTAAGCAAACTCACATACTATTTTTATAATAATAAACTTTAAAACTCACATTATAGATAATTATCTCTACAAGGTTGGGGGCTAATAGCATCTTCTTATTTTTACATTATCATCAAAAGAGGGCATCATTTCTTCATTTCTATAAATATTATTATCATGAAGAAAAGTACTATCTCTGAATTTACTATTACTTTTAGAAAATAGAAAAAGACAGGTTTGAATTTGAAGTTGCATTTCTTATAATTATAGACTATATTAATGGGCGGCATTATTTGTCTTGTCACTTGCTATTGCCTTTCTACGCATTCATGGAGAATCGTTTGTTATATTAATTGGCTACGTAGCATTATATCTTTGTTCTTGTCACCTGCTATGTTCTTTGTACATACTCCTAGGGAATCGTTTGTGACCATATTTAATTTAGAATCAAACGAATATTAGGTGGCTATCCTATGTCATTTTTTCATGTGACATGCTCTTTTATGTGAGCATATGCATGACAAATAATGCTATGACAAATCAGTAATGAATGATTATTAATATTATCAAGATATTAATTTTCCCCGCATTAGATCAATCACCATTTTTTTAAGGAATCATATGATTTATCAATGCTTTATCATGGATTGATATCATTGATGAATTCCATAAACACATAAGCATCAATTTCACAAACATGCAAGCTTTCAACCTAAATTTCAACCTTTACTATTTGTTTCACAATTTTATTCACCAATTTAAATCATATGGTTGTGCCCTAATTTTTATACGTAACATATCAACCTATATCTAGTTATTTTTTTAAAAAAGATTCGCCTCATATGGGCTTATGCAAAATTAGTTATAGTCAATATTCAATGTAGCCATAAAAGTTACCACAATAGGGAAATAAAATGTCTCGACTATTTTCATAACCCTAGAGTGAGAATTAAAATTTTATTAAGGCTAAAAACTTTTAGTAGGCATTACAACTTAGTTGTTATGTTGGTCAAAAACAGAATGAAAAAGAAAAAAACGACAAAAAATAACTTGAAAACAAAGAGAAAAGTAATAAAAAAAATAAATCCTCAATTAGGGATTCAATTGAAAAGGAATTGAGTAATTAATTATGAAAAAGAAAAAAAATCAAATGTCATTAATTAATATGTATGTGAAACTATTAAATGAACAAAAAAGACACAAAATTAATGAGGTTATTATTTATAATTTAAACTGAAATTAGATATATTAAAAAATGATATTTAAAAATATAAACATGAATAAACATAATCATGAACAGTTTTACAAAATAAAACTAAAAAAAATGAGTGTGTACTATGGCAAGTACCAAGTCCAAATCTAAAAATAACAAAGGTCATGAAACGTAATACAAAAGAAGCATTCGGTGTAAAAAGAAGTTTTATGAATTTATTTATTAAATTAAAGATAGAGTCATGGCTAGTGAAATGGAATACTTTCTCTTGACATAGCACAATTTTATACTACAATGTAATAGTCGAAATGGACTATATATATTCCGATACTCAACTCATTAGTATCTCTGCTCTCTCCTCAACTAGTCTCTTCTTATGATTACAAATCCTAAATTGACTAAAGAAAAGCATGTTAGAAAGCATGTTGTTGCCAAAAGAGTTGCCTCCATGTTGAGTGCATGATTTTTTCTCTCCCTTCTCTCTACTTTCTCTCTCATTATTTGTTTCTACCTTTTTGTCTCTTATTCTGTACCAACAAACAAATTTCCTGACTACTTTCACTTTAACAGAGAATATTTGTCTCTTACAGCACATCATATTTATTTCCAGATTATTACAAAACTACTTATTCCACAAGTTTTCGCTTTTGACTGGGGGTTGTTTAACCAGTTTCATGGAAGTTGAGAATATGGCTGCTCGAGTGGCTGCGGTACAAGTGGAGGATAGCGATAGTGACGTAGAAGATATTACAGTCCCTCAGGTAGAGGTGGCGCAACAGGCTTTGGATCTTCGTTGGGCCATCGTGGGAAGATTCTTAACGGAACGTTTCATTCAGAAAATGGAAATGAGTCAGGTTTTGGCACATAACTAGAGGCCGGGGAGGGGTGTCTTCATCCATGAGATACAACCTCAGCTATTTGTGTTTCAATTTACTCATGAAGCAGATGTACGAAGGGTTGTTGAAGGAGGCCCATGGGCATACATCCGGGTAAATCCTCTGGGAATACGTCCAGAAACTCTCGTACCACTGGAACATCAGCCACTCCTGCACTGGTGCTCGTGGTATCGATCACACTAGCTAAATAAGCTTCACACCCATCCTTGATTAAGCTGACGGCCTGAACTGCCGAAATTAAACAAGAGGATATCACCTTTCTCTCTCCAACAAATAACACTTCCCGACGTCCATTTACCTCAACTAAAACTTCCTTCGCAAAACAGTCTAGAGAGACTCTATGTCTAGACAACCAATCCATGCCCAAAACCATACCAAAATTCTCTAACCTAATAACCGCCAAATCAATTTGGAATTCCCGCTCACCAATTTGCACTGGGCAACATCTCACTATCTCCTTCGCCCGAAAAATTTCTCCAGATGGCATAAAAACTTCTATAACATATCCTATCGGCTCTATCCCCAATTTATAAGCTTTTGCATGATCATGGTTTACGAAGGAACAAGATGCACCATAATCAAACAATACTTGAATAGGAAAGCTGGAAATATAAACTGTACTAGCGATAACATGAGGGTCCTCCACAGCCTCTGCTCTGGAGATAGCATACACACGAGCCTGATGTGCTGCTGCAGTAGCTGGGGTCTGTTGGGCTCTGGAACCTCGGCCCTGGGATCCTCCTCTCCCAGAATATGTACTCTGCCTCGGCTACCAGCTATACTCCGAGGATTCTCGCCCACACTACTCTGGCCACTTCGGGCTCTCGCCTCATCATTTCTTTTCTTGTAGCAATCTTTCGCAATGTGGCCCCGGTTATGGCAGTAGTAACA
>CANYCX012503039.1:0-12308 GCA_948193385.1 Breynia disticha f. nivosa | reverse complement strand
AGGATTTCCTTAAATGAAAATTTTGTTTTAAATTTTTGTTTTGCAAAGTTATAAAAATGACTTCTGAGTTGACTACCATTTTACAAGGAAAACGAATTAATTAAATAGGGAAAATGATAGTCAAATTTGGGGGTGACATATATGGACAAGTTGCGCTCGTGTTACTTACCTCCCAAAAACAACTAACGGTTTGGTTACAAACCGTTCTTGCCGCCACTCGAATTCCCTAATATTATCATTATGATTTTACATCAATCTCACATTCACAGAATTACAAATCAATAAATGCTAACATATTTATAATTGTCCATTGGTTTTAATAGCTCTTTCCCTCTTTATGTAACCCTTTTCATAATCTTTCTTTTTAACCCTCTAACCAAACTACCACTTTAATTCTCATTACACCTTCCACCATTTATGCTTTAATAAAGTTTATTTAGGTGTATATAGATAGAAATCATCTTCCAAATATTCCCACTTCACCTAAGTTATAATCCTCTCTTCAAATCTAACCAATTCACCTAACCAAGCTTCAATCTCACACATATGGTATTACCCAACCAATTTAACACTTAAAACACTATTAATAGGATTCAAATAAGCTTACCCAAGCTACGAAACACCGTAATTTCCGTTTGCACAAAACTCCAATTTCGTCATTTGCAGGGCAGCCTCTTTCCCTCTGATTTTTGTGTGCCTAATTCACGATTTAACAACAAATATCGTCACTACTAGATAGTAGACATGTTAAACTTTCCAACGAGTCCTCATTTGCTCGATTTGGAGCTAAAATGAGTGAGTTATGGGGTTTTAAAATTAGGGTTCATAAGAAAATCGGGATTGAAAAGAATGAAAGGATTCTTACCTTAAATCAACTCAAAAATCGATTTCCGATCATTCTGAGCTACCAATTTCTGGTGGTGTTTGATGAAAGAAGAAGGTTTTTGGTGGATGTGGTGAGGAGGAAGATGATGGAGATGGTAGGTGGGAAAGGAAAGAAGAAGGAGATGGATAGTGGAGAGAAAAAAAAATGGTAAGTGGAGAAATAGACGGAGGGTGTTGTGTAAGTGGGAGGAGTGGAAGAAAAGGAGAGAATTAATTTTACGTCTTGGGTCCACTTTGTTTTGTAATCTATTTTAGCTTGACCCAAAATAAATTCCGAATTTCGTAATTTTCAAAATTCATAGTCTTTCTAAATTTTTCTTAATCTCCCTCATCATAATCTCAATTAATTTCTCCCAATTATTTATTTAAATAATTGTGAAAAATTTTCCCGTATTTTCTTCTTATATTATTTTAATATATTATTTAAATATGAAATTTTGCGAAATTTCGGGGTGTTACAACTACATGTTCTTGGCTGATTTTAGGTTTCTTCCTTTTCCTTGGTTACTTAATATCGCCCTAACATCACCCTTTCATGAACTTTCCATAAACTTGTTTCTAATCATTTATTTTCGTCATATTATCAACTAAATTTCTTATTATATTAAGTATTTTATTTATGACATTAATTATACGATTTTGGGACGAGGATGTTACACCATTAACGACATACGCTTCTGGAAGGTTACACAACTCATTACATGGAATATTACTTTCTATCTTCTATCTCTAGTTAAACGAGATTATTCCTTATATTACTTTCTTAATATCATTGTTTTTTACTATCTATGATCTTACAAAAACTTGTCGTAAACACTAATTGCATTCTTGCAAGAACCAGTAACTAATCACATTTCTCGCAAGAACATAGTAATACAAGCCCACTGTCATATGAAACTCAAATAATATTATTTTGAAAATAATCATCCTCGTCAAATATTGATCCACCATAAATCATGACATCTAACAAAAAAACTAACACGTGCTCACTCATAATTAGTGTAGCCTATTTGTACAACTTATAAAATTAAATATCATGATCTATGCTTCATAATAATATCAAAGTAAGAAGGGAACTTGTAGAGATCCTTTTGAGCGCTAGTGGGTCTCACATTAGGAAAATAGAGATCAATTTCACTTAAAATATTTTTATCCCTTGGTCTGCTTATTACACACTACACTCAATAATATTATGATGTATGCTCAACTTATGAGCACATATTTATAAATTACATCACACAGAAGCTTCGTTCTGTAGTGTACACAACACCTTCCCTTAGTCCACTTTTAGCCATTGTACATGATTGCTTCTAGTATTCCACAAAACTTAAAGACTAGACTAGTTATCCATAATATTTATATTTATAAATTCACATGACTCAATAAGCCATGACCTATGTTAAGATACCATTTCTAAGCGATATTCAGTTATTTTTTTTCCAATAACTACCTAATTATAAAATTTTATCTACTAAGATAGAATCCAAAAAACACATCCATGTGATTAGGCTACTAAAGTCAACATATTTTAAAGACATGCATAATAGTGTTATGTATAATGTTATATTACCCATAGACATATGCCATGCCACCAGTTCTTAAGAAATAAATTTCTTTTCACACGAGATTTTAACCAACGGATCTACTTTTAAAATCTCTCATAGACTTATAAATGAACTATAAGTTCATAATTTCTTATAAAATAAAGTCTTGTTGACTTAAATCAATACTTGATTCGATTAGCTTCTTTATGCTATTGAGTTTGACTACCTTCTAAGATTGTCATATATTTATGAGGTATTTGGACCTTAAATAGTATAAGAAATCTCTCTTTTCAAAATCATCTTTGTACAATAGTTTTGGTTACTCATACATGGAAACTTGCTTTATTACTTCTTACCCTTTTGGTCTATGCAAGAACTTGCAACACATTTCCATTGTAGATTAATTTCTCAACACACTTCACACTTAAGTGTTTCACAAGTATCTCTCACACTACTTCCTTTAAACCAACTCATTGGTTAGTTTCGTCTACCTCTAGCTACTCTTTTTAGCATAGTGAAACCATCTATTATACAAAAAAGTTTCAAACTTACATTACAGGTCACTCTTTTGTACTTAACAAGATTCTTACTTGTTAAACAAGTTATACTCTAGTACTCAACAAGATTTACTATATATGAACTACCATAGAATATGTTACTTAATTGTTTTTCTCTATGTGATCATATATTGATACAATTTATTATCAAGACTAAATAATTCTCAATATAGTTACATGAAATCTCACTTTCAAGCGCAACTCATAAGTTATTCTTACCCTTCTAAACCATTTAATTTCATTCAAATGTGTATTACTAATACTTAAATAAGAATAATGAAATTAACCTCAATCCATCTCTAACTCATTTAAACATTCCTACATTTTGTAACTTTGTACTATAAGATACATTCTCATAATTAAATCTCCCTTTGAGATTAATAAGTCTAGATATTTGACTAGTCCTTTTGACTAAATTCCTTCGAGGTAAATTTTTACAACAAGTGAAATGTTTCACATATTATTTTCAAATTTTTTGTACAAAACCAATTGCGATCATTAATGCTCCCATTAAACCTTTTGCATTGGAATTTATATACAACTTAATCCCAATAGGTCTTAACCTTTCGGGTTGACCATTTTAGCATATAACAAAAAATTCAATCAAAAACAATATCATTTTGTTTCATTTCTTTGGTTAGATCAACTTGTACAACTTCTTTTGATAAAAAAAATGTCACTAGCACTCTCATTGCTTTAATTCAATCAACTTAAAATTAGAATAAGGTAGCTTTGACGAGTTCATTTTGACTAACGAGGTTATTAAAATAATCATGAATAATTCAACACTTGATTGTTTTGCAACCCTAGATAATTGTACAGGCAAGTACACAACCGTGTACTTGACCGTGTAGTTCAACAGTAACCTTAAATGATGATCTTTTGGAAGGGCAACTCATAAATTATGAGAGCCTTTGTGAAATATGATAAAAATAGACATTAAATGAATATACATTTTATTAAATGAAATGCATATTTTTTCATGTTTGATATTGAGATTTGAAACTCGACATAAAAATATTAACATGTGTGTTGTGGAGGTTTGAAATGATATAACTAAGCAAGAAAGCCTTATATGGTTGTGAATGTGGTTATGGATTATGAGTTGACCGACGGGTCATTTGCGAATAGAGGTATTTAGTTACTGATGTATTGTATAATTTGATGGTGTTATGAAATGTGAGGCAATTAAAGGGTTGATTGTAAAATAGATAATGTGAAGTAATACACACATGCGCATTCATGATACCATGAAACACTTTGCATTGGAGTACTAGAGGGTACATGGTGCATAGGCACTAGAGGATACATGAGCTATTCTCGCAAAGAGGGTGCAATGTTACAAGATATGATTTATATAGAACAACAACTCAAGTTATAGAATTGTCAATTATTGAGTACCAGAGGAAACATAAATAGTGAGCACTAGAGGGTGCAATATAGATTATGTGTACACGATAAAGGGTAGGGCTTCCTCTATATACATTCATGGATGGATTATCGGAGGATACATGTATTTGGTGAGTATCGAAGGGTACAGATAACCATTTGAATACTAAAAAGTATAATCGAGATTAAGTACCGTAGAGTGCTAAGGGAGATAAACATTCATTCATTTTCATAATTATCATATAGAATTTTGAAGGAACATGTTTATAGTTATTCATGAGTGTTTCATGATTTAAGGTACATGTAAGTGAAAGATCGTGGTGATCGTTATGATAGTAATGAGGGTGTGATTTATAAGTATTTTTCGATCGGGTGATTATGACTTTGTGTGTGTATTTAAAAGTTGAGATAAATATTGATGGTTTGATTATTATGATGCTATTTATGTTTTTAAAAAATGAAAAGTGTGATTGAAATGTTAAGTTGCAGAGATTTTTATGATTGGTTATGAACCATGCATGTTGATGATGATTTATGATGTTGACTTTGCAAAAATGTGGTTTACATCTTAATGGATCAAGTTTATGTGGGAATAATATAAATTATGATCGATTATGTTAACTTAATGTCCAAGGGGTGCTAACTAGGAAAAATGATTATTTAATCTGATGTATGAAAAACTAGAATGTATAGATTGTATATTGTTTGAATTTTGAAGCATTATATAATAAATAACAGTATTTAAACCTGACTGCATAACTATGCAGATATCACTATGATTGTATAATATTACACAACCAATGAGGAAATCTATGTAATGACCATGCAACATTTCCAGAGATTACACGGACATCTAACTGTCTATGTAGTGGTACACAACTAGGAAAAAATTCTAAAATGACCATGTAACATTGCAAGATATTACACAAACATCATCTTGACCACGTAATATTAGATGATCAACAAATAAATGATTAAATTGATCGTGTAATGCTACAGTAAAACCCTAAAGTGGATACTTTGCGCCAAAATTTAGGAACATCCTAAAATGTGATTAGAAATTTAATGGAAATAATATAGATGACTTAGAACTCCTTATATGAGGGAATTAGTAATGATTTCTTAACGAATTGAATACATGTATGGATAAAAAAAGAAAGAAACAAAGTGCGTGATTTAATAACGAATAACTGCATTATGTTTTATATAGTCAAGTAAGTGTACTAACATATATACTTACCGAGTCTTTGTGCTTATATATCTATTTGTGGAATCGTGTTTAGCAGAGTTATGAGGCAATTGATTGGATTACATCATTGCATATCCACTTCTAGTTTTAAGAGGACGTGTTGATCAATCTAAACCTTACTCAACACTATTCGATTCCAAAAATGATGCACAAGTAATACTATCAATGCACAAATATCAACATACTTTAATTTACATACATACTCATTCAAAATATCATTCTCTACATGTGTCGCACATATATACAATGCAAAAAGTGTGTGAGCGAGGACATGTAATACGCTGAAATTTATCCTATAAAAGATAATTAATAATAAGGATAATAGTGGAATAAAAATTTATTTATTTCATACAAAAGTTTGCGAAGAAAATTGAAAATTTTAGGTCGAATGGTTTTTTGAATGGCCTGGCCAAACGATGCAAAGCTTAGGAAGTGCAAAAAAATGTAGTCAGAAATTTGCATCGAACAAGCTGGTGAACAAACTACGCAAACCCTTTTGTAGCTCGTTCCAAAACCCATTTTGCAAACTGTATCACAAACCATTTGCACCCTTTCTGGATAGTTTTAAAAGCTTTAAGTGACGGTTTGTTGCATAATTTATCCAAATCGTTTCACAAACCGCTGATCAAAAATGTTGTTTAAAACAATCCAGAATCGGTAAATTAGGGCATTTCAGCCCTCAAACACATTTCCTAACACATAGAGATGGCAACGGAGATGGAGACTCTGGGGACACCCTTCCCCGTCCCCGTCCCCATCCTCGAATTTTAAACCCGACTCCCGTCCCTGTCCCCATTCCTGTCGAGGATGGTAGTTTAGATACTGTACCCGTCCCCATCGGGTTTTAAGGATCCCCGCGGGGATCTCCATACCCGTTTCTAAACCCAAAATCATTTTTTTAAAAATAATTATATATAAACTAATATATTTATATAATAAAAGTATAATATTTATAATATAATATTTAGTAAAAAAATAATTATGCATATTATATGTATAATAATAACATATATATACATAATATATGTAATAAATATATTAATAATAGGAACTGGTGCGGGTATTCTCTGATAGGGACGGGTATTCCCCGTCGGGGACGGGTATTCCCTGTCAGGGAACATAACGGGGCCAGGACGGGGATTTCCCGCGAGAACGGAGAGAGTATCATCCCCACCCCTATCCCCAAATTTTTCAATCGGGAAATCCCTGTCCCCGTCCTTGTACCCGGTCAAATCGTGTATTCTTCAGTCAAAATGGGGACGGGGATCGGATTCTCTGTGGGTATTGGGTCTAATTGACATCCCTACTAACACTTGAGAGACTCTCTCACAACCCTAAAACCCCTCCCTTTGAACTAGAACTCATTCTTCACCATTTCTCACAATAAAAACACTCAAAACCCTACGATAAAGAGTTAATCTACATGTTAGGAATGCTCACTCAATGTAAGGGTTCTAACTTTCAAAGAGTTAATTTTTAATCAAAATAAAACATGAATTTGCGTTTAGGTTTTATTGTTAAATATTAGGTAGGTAGATGATAGTGGAGTTATAAGGAGAAAATGCGTTTAGGTTTTTTTGAAGCTAGTGAAGAAATTAGGGTATTAATGATGAAAGGGGAAAAAGAAAAGAGGATTTAGGGAGAGGAAAGTATGAGAGTAAATGAGATGTGTTTGAATGAGCAAGTAAAACATAAAAAGGAGAGAACTTTGAATGGAATAGAGAACATCGATAAAAAATTAAGTTATGTTGGTAGGCTAGAAAAGTAAAGGTGAGAACTTTTAAGAGAACTAACATGTTTAAAAGTTAAAAATACATAGAATAAAAGAAAAAGATGCTAAAGTAATAAAAGGAAATAAAATTTATACTAAAATATGAAATGAATTGATTGTTACTGTGAATTTTTATTCATAAATACATACTAATGTAATTAGGAGTTGAAGCGAGAGAGTTGGTGTGATTTTCTAGAGAGAAACTTAGCTTGAACTTGCAGGGTGAGTGTGTATTCGTTGCTAACTTACTGTTGGTTGCCACTATATGGTTAACTATGATTGGTTTTAATCACACGTTGTGTGTATGTTTTTTATTGTGTGCTTGTATGGTTTGAGGATGCGTTGAACATGAGAAAAATTCTATCGTTTGTTGTGTTTGAGAATGGGATATGATAGAAAAAATTGTTTGAAATGAAGTGTTGCTTGGTATGAACTGAGAGTGCAACATTAGGTTGAATGATGTTGATGTGTCTTTTGAAATGTGTACATGCAAATATGGTTGGTTAAAGAATTTTGATAGTGTGATGATGTGGACTTAATTTGTTTGAAAATGAGGATATGAATGAAATGAAGTGCTAAAGGATTAAAATTGATGATGTGTTATGTGCGTGTGTGTTTGAATGTGTACTTTAAATGGCTTGGTTGTGTGTTTGATATCTGTGAGAATATGTTAATGGTTTGGTTGTAGATATGACTAAACGGCCAATACCTATTTTTTGGATGGTTATATATGAGTATAAGTATATAAACTTGTTGTTGAAATGTGTTTAGGATACGCATTAGGTGTGCTGAATTGGTATGATTTATGGATGTGGCTTAATATCAATGATGTGTTAATATGGATGGTTTCATATTTGTAAGTGAGATTAATAAATGGATTGAGTGATAATTTTGACACTATAATGGGTTATAATAATATGAGACGTGTTTATGTGTGAATGTGGTGCTTCAATGTATGTGTGAATGAATTGTTGGCATGGTTGAGCATTTAATAATTTTAATGGTTTGTTATGAGTTGTGATTATAGTAGGATGCCAGCATGTGTTGAAATGTAAGATTGTATGTTTGCATGAGAATATGGGTTGTTGACGAGTGTTGATGTGTTGATGATGTTTTTGACTATGAATGGATTATCATGATTGAAGAATGTGTCCTGATGCCAAAGATGTGTTAATATGGATAGTTACATTTTGTAAGCGATGCCTTTTATTGATAAATGGATTGAATGATTATGTTAACATGATTGTGTAAATTAGTGAAAATATAATGAATTATTTTATGAGAATGAAATGAGATAGGTGAGAGATGTTGGCAAAGCTATAAATAATGGGCGTCGGTTGTTGCCAATGATACAAGTAAAATGAAAGAAATGATAAGGGCACGAGTTGTTGCTAAAGAAACAAATAAGTGAGTGGGGTTGAGTACTCATGATGGATTTATTGAGAAAAATGAACATATGTGTATAGATCGTGTTTATATGAATATATCTATGTTAGTGATTGGTGTGCACTCATTAGCATCACATCATATTGCATATTGCATTTAGAGCTTGCAAGAGGATCTGGGGCAATCATGTAGAGCCCTTAAAAGAATGCAAAGGAGGTCACTTAGAGCCTGTAAGAGGATGTTGGAGAGATTATCAGAGCCTGCAAGAGTATGCGGGACAGGATTTATGGTGTTAAAGAATGCAATTGAACGAAAGAGGATACCAAAAATATGAAATCGAACACAAGAGTATGCGTTAAATGAGAAAAAAATTGTGATATGAAAATGGGGCACAAGAGTATGCGTCAAATGAGAAAAGAATTTGCATAACTTACATGTGCACGCATCACGAGCATTCATACGCATTTCATGCTTGAGGTTATTAAAACTGTGTGTATATTGTTGGTACTGTGGGTTTAGAATGGGGAATGTGATTGAAATTGGATGTATGGTTAAGATGTGTGAACCATGTAAATTTTGATTTGGCCTAATAGGTGTGTGTATGTATGGTATGATATACTTGTTAAATGAAGTTGGAATGTGTGTGTTGAGTGAAATGATGTATTTAATAATGATTGCTTATGAATCAAGAAAGATATAATGATTTGGACATGTGAATAATATTTTGAGTGAATAACATTGAGTGTAGCTTACTTCTTTGACATATTGATGATTTACAAATAAGTGGATTGAAAATTTTAAAACTATATGATGGATTGGAGTTTTGTGTGACTAATTGGATTCATATCATCATAAATGGATTATTGGTTTGAATATTATGAAAAAGGAGTGGAGTGATAGTATGACTTTAAATGTGCATATGTTTTGTGTTAATGTTTGCCTTAAAGTATGTATATGGTTATGTGGGAATCTAATGTGTTGGAAAATTTATTTGTGATGTGTGAGATGATGTATGATTGATATGTGTAGGCCATTGCAAAAAAATGTCAACCCGCCCAATCCGAACCCGCCCAAACCCAATTTTTACATTCAACCCGCCCAAATCGTGTCGGTTTCAATTTGAAAAAAAAAGAAACCCGACTTGTAGTGGTCGGGTTATGGGTTTGGAGTATTTCAACCCGAACCTGACCAACACGACCACTATATTTATTAAATTAATATGTTATTTTTTACCAACTTAGTACATACAGTAGACTAACTAAAACACTTAATACTACTCTCCAGCGTCGCACAAAACCAAGCCCTAAAATCCTCACCCATTTCAATCTCTCTCCCTCAACACCTCATTGAGCCACTGTGACCCTCAACACTCCTCAACTCCTTGTTCCAGTTTAGACAAACCGTTCTACAAATTGGAGTTCCCTAAATTGGAGTTATAGAACCATTTCAATCTGAAGAACGATTTGGAAAAACTGTTCACCAAATTGTTCCAGCCAACTGGTTAGAATTGGTGTTGCACAGAACAAAAGGTCTAGTGCATGGTTTGCCCAGACAGTGCTCCAAACCATTCACACCCTAAAATATAAGGTTTTTGAAATAATTTGACTCTGAAACGTGATGGCTAAGTGATATAATTCGTATGATTGCTTGAAAGAGATAAATGGAAATCAAAAAATGAAAGATGACCTTAAAATGTATGTGTTTGAATAAACGATTGCGATGAGTTGTATGGTTTGTATAGTGACATGGGGGAATATGCATTCACTAAGTTTTAATACTCTCCTTTGTTTTTTTTATTTGTGACTGTTCTATGTTTGTAGGTTGAGAGGATTTCCATGTGCAGGGTCAATGGTGCATAGTGAGAATTTATATTGTATATTTACAAGGTTGTGCAAATTCATTTTAGTCTATGCATTCTATTTTGTAAACTTCGTATATAGTTATTTATTTGAGTAAAGCTTCTACATTCAAACTTTATGGTACTTCTACTATTGTAACATTTACCATACTAGTGGGATATAGTAGTTTGATGACTGTTTTAAACATGAAAAGTTAATTCAGGTTTTTGTTAATTTGAAATAAATAGAAATGAATATTGGGCATCATCGGACTGCTCTAGCGACAGCTAGCCGACCTGTGCATGCATAGAAGTTCTTGAGCATTCCACATGAGTTACTTATCATGAAATAAAATGTGATTTATTGAGTTGCATACTCAATGAGCATAATCTATCATCGATGTAAATTTGTCACATGCATTTTCTCTAGTATTTTACACATACAAATATGTATGTATGCTCTGTTTTCTTTTAACATCTAGTGACTATCCTTGCCTTCAACCTTTACTCAAAATTTTATTTTAAATTTTGACCTGTAGTTCATTCTCTAGGATCATTTGATCTTTCATATTCTCTAAGATAATCTAATCTTTTACATTCTCTAGGATTGTCTAATCTTTTATATTTCTCTAACATCCAAAGATATATCAACTCTAAGATCCTTACAAGCAATACATGTTCCTCTGTTAAGTTTTATTCAAAATAAATGCACATCCATCATTCATAAATCATAATCGTATTCTAAAATCTCTTTGGTAATTACATACCTCTTATTAACACAAACGTGCCTAAGTATAAATTAACTAGTGAGGCATAACAATCTCTAATCAAATGAACACCATATGCTATATTCATATAGACAAATAATCACAACAATTGCACAATGGAACATTAATCACAACAACACTTTGGCTATCGATATCTTGTGGCAATAGTGTACTTCCTGCACACCACATCAAACTTGTACAACTCTAGCAATCATCTAACATCCATTGTTCAATGATAACCATATCCAAAAAATTTTTAAACACATTTGTAACATATAATTAAGCAATGGAAGGACCTTTGAATTTGTTCAAGGATGCATAAAGGATGAAGTTCTAAAGTTATTAGGGCTGGGAGAGGTGTTTTTATGGTGTGAATCATTGAAATGGGCAAATTCCTTCATATATATCCAAATTTTCCTTATGTTTTTACCAAAAAGTCTTTTAACTTATTTTTATTCAACAAAACACCACATCTGCCATGTCCTCAGCACACCCACCATATTAATTGACTCTCCTGCGATGTTATTTAATTGTACTATAATAATATGCATGTTTATGCAATGCATGCCAATTTTTCGAGTTTTTTAGTCTCTAAGTTTGAGATTTGACAAATAGAGCCTGCTTGAGCAAACATGATAATAGAAGGATTAAAAGCAGTTTAAGCAAGGAAATCGACTGGTCAGTAAGGATCCATGACAGCAAAATTTTAAACCCTTCAGTTGAAGTAGGTACGTTGCAGTAGGAATCAGAGTTGTGCTAAACTGTCTTAAAGAGTTTATTTTTTAGAATAAAATAGGTCTTTTCTTTAGAAGAGAAGAAGAAAGTAATAAGAAGATATTTTATAAACCCAATCGAGAGAACAAGTTTTGTTTGTAGTTAGTGTCTTTTCTGCAAGTGATAATTTTTGTATTTATAGGCAAAGA